>BQKN01065945.1:0-37555 GCA_022839385.1 Asparagus kiusianus | reverse complement strand
CCAAGCGAGAGTTTGAGATGACCCTAACTGTAGGAAGGTTTGATCACACGATTTGAAAGCGGACCTCTCGTTCATTGGAGGAATCGAGAGGGGATTTTGGTTGTGGTCCTAACTATAGGAAGGTTTGACCAAGTGGGGGGTTTAAAACGATCCTAACTGTAAGAAGGTTTGATCGCTCGATTTGTGGGCCTCTTATTCATTGAAGGAATCGAGAGGGGATTTTGGTTTTGGTCCTAACTGTAGGAAGGTTTGACCAAGTGGAAAGTGAGAGTGAGAGTACAAATCACTGTAGGAATATTGATTCGTACAAATCACTCAAAGGGGGTTCCTGATGTTAAGTGATAAAGACTTAACAAAAAGGGGCTTTGACCATTCGTCAATGATTGATAGATCAGAATTCTAAGCATTATATCCGGACTTTAACAATGAAAGTGTTGAGTGCACGAACATAGCGAAAGTTTGAATGGGTTAAACAAGAAAGAATTTTGGTGGTCCCACCGTCAATTAGTTTGATCAATGGGGGATTCTGTGGTGGAGACTATGAGTCGTCAAACACCAATGAGAGTTTTGTGAGGGAAAATTGATCCAATGAAGTGATCGGATTTCATCTCAGCATAAGAGTGTTCGGAAATTAGGAGTTTAGTGTTTATCACTTTATTCATCATGACCGGGTTATCCTTAAGAATATTACATTTAACATTCTTCCGGGAACTTCCCGTTACATGAATTATCCACCCCCAGCTTTCTTTACAAAACTGGGTGTATCATTGTATCAGCTGCACGATCGGGTTATCCTTAAGAATACCACGCATGGCACTCTCCAGGAACTTCCCGTGGAAGAAAGGAAATAGTTTAGACTCATACACCTATTGGAGTATCAGGGAGCAGTTTAACCTCTTATACCGGTCGGAGGATTGCCGTTCTCAACTGGCTTACTCTAGCGTTATGACGCCGGCTTCAACTAAGGTCTGGATGCTATTCTTTAAAGTAAAGCAGGCCTTGGTGGGATGAAGGATCCTCCTGTGGTATGCGCAGTACTTCAGATCCGCAGTATTGTCAGCTTCCTCCTGATTCGTGATCGGTGACAGCTTGATCTTGTTATTTTTAAGGAGTGATTCAAAGATGGCTGGAACATCTTCGTCCTTGAAGGAGTACTCTTTTTGAGGCCTCTGATCTGAAGTCTTCTGCTGTCTCCGAGAATGCTGTTGCGACGTTTGATTAGCATTGACAGCCGCTGCAGGTGTCTTGCCCTTACCACGGGAGGCGAAGTTCGAATTCGGAGGATTAGTCGTCGATTGACTCCTCTCGGCCTTCTTCCTTCGGAGGAAACGTTCGGCTTGTTCACCGTGCACCTTCAAGTCTTTCCAAGTGTTGGACGGTGCTGTTCCCATTGCTTCCAACACGTCCAATGCGAGGTTGTTGTGGCAAGTCTGGAGAATGAACTCCTCAGTGATCGGGTCCCGACAGTTCATTGCTTTGTTCCGGAACCTCTTGACGAAGGTATCGACTAATTTCCCATCCTTTTGTTTCTCGTCGAGCAACATTCCGATGGATATCTCGGTGTCGTCGTCGAAGAAGTTAGCGAGGAATTTTATTTCCATGTCGTCCCAGCTATTCACGCTTCCTAGCTTGAGGCGGCGATACCAATCGAAGGTGGCTCCACGAAGAGTACCAACGAAGGACCGTACCATCAGAGGCTCATTACCACAGATAACACCCAAATGCGATTTGAAATAAATCAAATGCTGAGTAGGGGAACCTTTCCCATCGAACGGCGTGAAGTTGATTAAACTAAACTTCGTTGGATAGGGGATTGATTCCCACTCTCTTGGGTATGGACAAGGAATGCCCGTCTTCTTCATCTCTTGAGCGGAAATCAACGTATTAATTTTGCTCTCGAGGTTTTTGATCTTCAATTTTTTACTTGTATCTTCGTTGGCATCCTCGTTACCACCCCCTGCATTGATGGAAGGGTTATTGGCATTATGAGTTTCATTTGCACCTGTGTCCTCATTTTCCAGATTGTTCTGGTTACGACGACTTGGTTCGCCTTGTTGGTTCCTTAATGCCTGGATTTGTTGGTCATGCATCTCTCTCATAGTCTGCATGGCCATCTGCATTTCGAACTTGAAGCTCTCTTGCTGTTTAGCCATAGCTTCTTCGAGCACCTTGGCCACTTGTTCCGCGCTTATCATCAGCGACTCGTGGGGTTCCCCCTCATTGGATGCTGTATTATCTGATGTGACTGCAGAGCAGGCATCTGACTCTTCACCTTCTGAAGGTAGTCTTGTCCGAACCCTACCATAAGTTCCTCGTGCGATGGCTCCAGACTGCAGACGGGTTAGATGCCGGGATGCTTTCAGAATCGACTCGAGATCATCCCGTGTCGATGTCCCTTTGCTGGTCATGTTAGCGGTGACCCTCGGAAATTCTCTATCTTCAACCGCCGTTCTTCTTCATCGGAAACGCCTAGGCCTTGGCTTTGGCATTTTGGTACTAAGTCTTTCGAACACTGAAAACTCTCTCGGGGACTGCCTTGATGAAATTGCACTCAGACAGTACCGCCCGGATAATCTTTGAATAAGGGCACTGAGTTTCCAGCCTTCGAGGACTTCTCTTTCTGGCTTTGCTCGTACCCCCAGCACGATAGTACAGCTCGTCCGTTTGAAAGTCGGAGCAACCTATCGTGTGGTGGCACGATTTCTCAGGTATAACGTAATCATCATCAGAAGATAACGTTTCCTTCTGAGAGCGAATTACCTTCTTCGGACTTTCGAGAGTCACACGCCTCGAAACATTCCTTTGTGGGCGTGAATTCTCAGCGGGCTCCTGGACTTCAATGCGCAGCGTAGTGCGCTTAGTTGCCCTGATTTCCTCGTCATGTTGAGGGTTGCGGCGACCCCCAGCATGTTGAATTGTTCGGGGCTTCTTCATTGGACCCAAACGTTCTTGGACTGGAGCTTTGCTTCGCTTCTCGGGAAGTGGACCAAGGCGCTCCAAGACTGACCTCCTTTTCTGGGATGGTCCTGCGGGATCTCCCGGAGTAGTTGTGGAAATCATCGGCGGTTTGGATTGATTCGCCGGAAGCTGTACTTTCGGAGGCTGCAGTTGTTGTTCCTTAGTCTGAATTGCCGCTTCAGACTTCGGTCTCCAAACCTTGCGTGTTGATGGAGGCTTCTTAGCCACCTCTTTCTGCAACCTTCTACGGGCTTCTTGGACTTGAGCCCGTGCCTGCGCTGACAGTGCGCGGCGCTTGAGAATGCGCTCCTCAAGTGTCGAACGATTCCGTTTGACATGGATCCATTCGTTCGTTAGCGGCTTGGAGGAGCTGCCATTCATCGGTTGTTGAGGCTGTTTGCCTCTCTTGTTCTTCGGACTCGCGTTATGACGGATTCCATCCGTGGATTCCATTGCCTTCACGAATTCTCGGGCCAAGCGTTGGCGTCGCCTTTGGCGAGCTCTCTTCGAGAGAGTCACCATTCCTTTGGTGACGGAGGAATTGGCAGGAATCGGCTTGACCTGGTTAGAAATTGGAGGGATCTCACCCAATGCGACTTTGGCATCCAACGGGGCGAGATCTTCGTTGGTGTTTTCAACATCTTCATACCAACGAGCTTTTCTCCTGGCGGAGAACTTCTTGGACTTGCGGGGGGAGGTTGATCCGGACGAGGACGACAAGTACTCCTCGAACTGCTGCTGGTCGAACTCGTATTCGACCTCCTCCACGACCGGGATCGGGATCCGCGGCTGCGACGCAACGATCTCGGCAGCGAGATCGGTGGCTCCCACTGTGGTCGCCAGATTGTTCGCGGGAAAAATTGTTGCTTTCTTCATTACTGACTCCATTGTCATCTTTAAATAACAACTTTTTGAGTTACAAAGATCCGGTCTTTTTATAAGATCCGGTTACAATGAAAATCAAAACAAAGAAATAAAAATTACAACTTTTCTCTTGTTTACCGAACAAATCACGAGCTCCTGTTATCCGGTCACTCGCTTGCGTGGGTTGTTTGCCTGCGCCGATGGTTGATCCGTTGACCACCGTACGATCTAGATCCAGATAGATCTACGCAGTGTGACGGGTATTATTTTACCAAGGAAATAATACCCGGAGGGATTATTTCACCAAGGAAACAATCGCTCGAATCTCGGGATCAAAGACCAAGCTTTGATCCGGAGTATAGCAACGTAGATCTGAGATCCGGTCCTCTCGAACTCCTGCCTTTTGTGATGCGGATGCTCGCCAAGAACCAGATCCGAATGTCCAAGTCTTCAAGCCTTCAAAAACTCAAGTACAAGGTCTCAATCCGGAAGAATTTTGGCTCTCCAAAAGTCCTCCAAAAAGTGAACCCAAGTCCCCTATTTATAGGCAACCAGATCTGTACCTTTGGCACAGATCTGGGCCGAGCCACCCCGGGGTGGCTCGGCCACCGAGCCACCTCAGGGTGGCTCGGCTTTGGCCGAGCCACCTTGAGGTGGCTCGGTTTTGGCCGAGCCCCTATGGGTGTTGTTTTCCGTCATTTCCCGTTTTTTGGTTCTGTATTCGATTTATCCGGACCTTGATTTGACAGTCTGGATCTTTATTTGGCAGTAAATCCACCTTGGTGTTTGAGTTCGAATCCATTTTATGGTTGGACGACTCGTTGACTTCCCGAACCGTTGGATTGATTCCGCACGCGAATGCATTCCGTTGCTCGCGTGCAATTCGTTGACCTCGTCGCCTCGTTACTCGATGGTTCGTTGGTTTGTCGAATCACCGTGTCGAGCTGTGCTAAGGGACCTATAGGCAATTTTATACGCCTACAGATATATCCGTTATTTTGTCTTTTTGCTTGGTTTTCTTGGGTTTTTGGGCTTGTTTCATGAGCCTATATATACTCCATGCCCTCATACTTCTAAGTGCACTTAAGAAATGTTTTAAACAAGTTTAAAGAGTTTTAAACAAGGGTTTAAGTGTGTTTTTAGTGTTTGTTTGGTTTGAAGATTGTTTTCACAAGTGGAGGAGATCATCTTCTTGTTTGGGCTCCAATCTCCATCTCTCCATCTTGTCATCTATTGGAGAAGTTTTCTAAACTTTATCTAGCTTTTCATTTGCTTAGTTATTTGATTATCTTTCTTTAAAGCTAATTTTTATAGTGAGTTTAGATTTGATTTTACTCATTGTTACACACACCCATTTGAGCTTATTGTATTTGTATACATAGTATATTAGGGTTGTGAGAGATTGTAATATTGAGTTGTGCTTAATTGAGTTCTCCCCTTGTATGAGAGAACAAATCATTTATTGTTTCATTGTGAGATTGTAAGGTTTTCGGTGAGCTAGAAAACCGAGTGTGTTGTGAAGTTTTCGGTGAACTAGAAAACCGAGTGTGAGGAGTGACGTTGATCGGTGAGCGTTGAAAACCGACACTGTGAGGTGTAAACGTTATTCGGGTGAGCGTAGAAAACCCGGTTGTGATAGTGGATTTCTCCCCGGGAGTGGGGAGCGAAGACGTAGGACGGAAGGTTCGAACTCCGTGATCATGTCTTGTGTTTGAGTGTGCTTTGGCGTTTATTTATACTTGTGTTTATATTTCTTGTCGCCATTGTCATTAGCTCATTATTTATATGATCCACTATCTAGTTCATATTGTTTACCCTTGTATTAGTTTCATATCCTTGCATATATCACATTGCCTATATCTCTTTGTTAGGATATATTTTGTTATTCATATTGCTTATCCTAGCTTATATTCTTGTTGTATTTCATACTTGCTAGGATAACTTATTAATTAATTTTAATTAGCATTAAATCGGATTAGATTAGCATAAGACCCTAATCACCCCCCTCTAGGGTCTAACAATTGGTATCAGAGCTTGGTGCTCTTTGATTTAAGGTCTAATCGCCTTGAGTTAAAGATCCAAGTTATCTTTTTATGCTAATCTTGTTTTTGATTGCATTTGCATCTTGCTTGCCTTTTATATTATGGATATGCATGGTTTAGGTTATGCCATCAATATTGCTCCTAGATTAGATAATTTCCCCTATGCCCAATGGTGTGTTAGATTTAAACTTTTTGTTCAATATAAACACTTTGATTTATGGGAAATTATAGATGATGCTTATATTGTGCCCACTTTGGGAAAATCCAAGTGGAATAAAAATGATCATCGTATGTTTACAATGAACAATATTTTGTTAGAATATTTGCTAAATGCTTTTAATTCATTTATGTCTAACAAGTTTGTTCATTTTGATAGTGCTTACAAACTTTAGAAATTTATAGAAGCACATCAAGGAGACTTGGAGTCGATCCGACAAGCTTTGGAGGATCCCATTTCAAGTTCTAAAGGAGCTTCATGCACACGAGCACTAGGCGATAGCCCTAGTGAGGTTTGCGAGTTCGAATTCATAAATAATTTATCTAGTGACGAACTTGCTTGTGCTTCCGAAAAATTATTGCGTGCCTATAAGAAATTACAAAATGATTTTATTGATTTAAAATGCAAGCATGATAATTTAGAATCCGATTATGAGTTGTTGATTTCTAAGTTTGATAATATTTCTAATGAGAATGTAATCCTCAAAGAAAAGAATGATAAATTAACTTCGGATCATGATTCATTGCTTTCAAACTTTGCTATTTTAACTCATGAAAAAGAAAATGCCATGCTAGAAGTAGAGTCTATTAGAAATGAAGTTCTATCATTCAAAAATGATCATGTTTGCTCTACTTCTTATGACAATGCACACATATCTCATGATGAATTGAATCTTGTAAAAAACCGCATATCTTGTTTAGATTCAACCTTAAAAGCATGCATTGTGAAAAATGATAAGCTTATGGACTTGTGTGCAAAGTCCCGTGTTAACACTTCCAAATCAAACACCCACTATGCACACATGTATAGAAAAATTTATAAATGCTCTATTTGCGGCCGTAAAGGCCACTTAGCTAAATTTTGCTATGATGCACAAAATCATAAGAATATTAATCCTTCTTGTGCATCTTATAAGACTTCTTCATCACATTCACATGTACACACACATATAGATCATCATAAACATGTCCATGTGTACAAATGTGATTTTTATGGTCGATTTGGTCACTTGGCCAAATTTTGTTTTGATTTAAAGAGAATTTCACATTTGCAAAACAATTTTAAAAGACCATCCATGCTTGCAAATGTTTCTAATATTTCCCGTGCACAACCGTTTGGTCAACATAAGCAAATGCTTCCTTTCCATTGTACTTATTGCAATCGGAAGGGTCATTTGAGTAATTTTTGTTATGACCGTATTCGTGCACCACATGCGCCTAAGAGGGTTCATAACCCTAGGGCTTTGAGCTTTATTGATAGGGGTCATGTCCCTAAACAATCCGGCACCAAGAATGCTTGGGTGCCAAAATAATTTTTAAACTAAGAATTTTAGTGTTTTTATTTTTCTCTTTCTTGGTTTTGAAAAATATATATTTTAAACTTTTATGAAAACAAATTTTCTTTGATTAAATTCTTTGGTTTTCATGATTATTAATTTTGATTTTGATGAGAGGTTTGCATTTATATAACCCTCTAGGTTTATTAGGTGTTTATTCCCAAATCTTGTTTACCGGATGCAAAAATGTTTATATGGGTTGATACTAGCTCAATAGCTAGATATAATTGCCTCTCTTGAGTTTTGAAAATTAATGATAATTTGGTTTTATGTTCTTATATGATTTACTTGCGATTTATGATTTCAATTAGTTGATTTGTTTTCATTTGAAAACTTTTTACATGATTCTCATGTTTCTCTTCTTTTGATTTCATAAATCTATTCTTATACATGGTTTTTATAATGAGACACAAATCATTATGTGTCCTCATTGTATATTTTTTTTGTGAGTGGTGTTTAGCATTTTTTATGCTTGCTCACATATTTGCCATGATCCTTTATTTCATATTCTCCATATGGCACTTTGATAGGGGGAGCAATCCCTATATCTTTCTATGTGTTATACTCACCCATGCTTATTGATAGGGGGAACTTTCGCTCTCTTAATTCTTTTGTCCCCTTTTTGATATTGTCAAAGGGGGAGAAATATTGTGAGTATACATTTCTTTATTTATATGCATGTGATTTATATATTCATTTCCTTTCATGCATATATCTCTTTTCGTAAATTGTTTGTCATCATCAAAAAGGGGGAGATTGTTGGCCTTCTTGTTTTGATGATGTTTAACAAACAATTTACAACTAATGTTGTTTGTCTAGTGCTTGTGTTATCTATTCATTGTAGACAAACAACTAGTTGGAGGATGGATGGAATCGAGCCTTAACGATCATATCAAATGGAGGTTGGCGAAATTGTGGAGTGAAGTAACGTCAATTCAAGTTAAAGATCCAATTACAAGCTTCTTCCACAAAGTTTACCAAGTCATGCTCATTGAAGACCTTCATCAAGCTTGGGTATATTTAGTATAGGTTTATATTATGTGTGTTTAATACTCTAAGCTCAATATCATATACACACACAATATTGGATTTTCTCACAAAATGAGCTATTTTGAGAAAACTTTGTGATATTGTTTTATTGACCATGTTTACTTTATATTCATGTGTTATAATGTTTATGAAGACATGTCATAAAGTTTTAATATGCGTTTAAACTCTTTTTGTCAAAAACATGTTCTTAACAAATTCATATGCATGCATGTTTTTACAAAATAACGAGTTTTCACAATTGAGAAATGAAAATTGAAAAATTATTTTTGTAACATGTTTGTTTTCATGTTTATAAACATTTCACAAAGTTTTATCAAGTTTGGAATTGATTTGTTATGTTTAATGGAATTTACAAAATCATGTTTTTGTTCGTGCATGTTTTACAAAACAGATAAGTTTTCATAAATAGGAAGTGATATTTAAGAAATTCTTTCTTTGACATGTTCATCTACATGTTTAGAAACTTCACTCAAAATTTTACTATTTTTGGAGTTGATTTACTGTGCCCAATTGATTTTACAAAATCGTGTATGTCAGCAGTTTTTCAGAAACTGTAAATCTGTGTTAAAACATTTATTTCTCTCAACTGGGAAATGATTTTTCAGAAATTCTTTCTCTAACATGTTATTCTACATGTCTAGAACCTTTCGACAAAATTTCATAATTTTTGGAGCTGTTTTACTATTTTTAATTGATTTTACAAAACTATTACACAGTGCTACAGTACCAGCGGTCGACCGGTACGGTCGACCGGCAAACTCTCTGGACGTGGTTACTGTAGCATAACGGCTATATTTTCTAGATTTTGATATATCCGTTATTTTGTCTTTTTGCTTGGTTTTCTTGGGTTTTTGGGCTTGTTTCATGAGCCTATATATACTCCATGCCCTCATACTTCTAAGGGCACTTAAGAAATGTTTTAAACAAGTTTAAAGAGTTTTAAACAAGGGTTTAAGTGTGTTTTTAGTGTTTGTTTGGTTTGAAGATTGTTTTCACAAGTGGAGGAGATCATCTTCTTGTTTGGGCTCCAATCTCCATCTCTCCATCTTGTCATCTATTGGAGAAGTTTTCTAAACTTTATCTAGCTTTACATTTGCTTAGTTATTTGATTATCTTTCTTTAAAGCTAATTTTTATATTGAGTTTAGATTTGATTTTACTCATTGTTACACACACCCACTTGAGCTTATTATATTTGTATACATAGTATATTAGGGTTGTGAGAGATTGTAATATTGAGTTGTGCTTAATTGAGTTCTCCCCTTGTATGAGAGAACAAATCATTTATTGTTTCATTGTGAGATTGTAAGGTTTTCGGTGAGCTAGAAAACCGAGTGTGTTGTGAAGTTTTCGGTGAACTAGAAAACCGAGTGTGAGGAGTGACGTTGATCGGTGAGCGTTGAAAACCGACACTGTGAGGTGTAAACGTTATTCGGGTGAGCGTAGAAAACCCGGTTGTGATAGTGGATTTCTCCCCGGGAGTGGAGAGCGGAGACGTAGGACGGAAGGTCCGAACTCCGTGATCATGTCTTGTGTTTGAGTGTGCTTTGGCGTTTATTTATACTTGTGTTTATATTTCTTGTCGCCATTGTCATTAGCTTATTATTTATATGATTCACTATCTAGTTCATATTGTTTACCCTTGTATTAGTTTCATATCCTTGCATATATCACATTGCCTATATCTCTTTGTTAGGATATATTTTGTTGTTCATATTGCTTATCCTAGCTTATATTCTTGTTGTATTTCATACTTGCTAGGATAACTTATTAATTAATTTTAATTGGCATTAAATCGGATTAGATTAGCATAAGACCCTAATCACCCCCCCTCTAGAGTCTAACAAATACCAATCGAAGGCAGGCCCTCGAAGGGTGCTAACGAATGACTGGACTATCAAAGGCTCGTTGCTAGAGATCACTCCCAAGTGGGACTTGAAATAAATTAAGTGTTGAGTACAGGAGCCCTTCCCGTCGAACGGTATGAAGTTGATTAGGTTGAACTTTGCTGGATACGGGATCAACTCCCACTCTCTTGGATAAGGACACGGAATACCGGTCTTCTTCACCTCTCGAGCAGACATCAGAGCGTTGATTTTGTTCTTGATGTCTTTCACCTTCTCGTCCTCGTCTGTATCATGCTTTGGACGATTTCTAAGAGGAACAACACGGCTATCCCCGGTATTGTCATCTTCGGTGGGACCACCCCTAATGTTGTTGTCTTCAGTAAGGCCACCCCTAGCGTTTTGGTCAGCCAGAGGGTTGTATTTATCGAGGTGTTCATTCACATCTGAATCGCTACCTGCTTGGTTAGCAATGTTGCGACGGCTGGGTTCAGCAAGTTGATTGGACAGAGTCCGAATCTGTTGGTCATGCTCTTCCTTCATCTGCATCATAGCCATTTCCAATTCGAACTTGAAGTTCTCTTTTTGCTTAGCCAAAGCATCATCGATGATTTTGGCCATTTGCTCGGTGTTGATCATAAGTGCATCGCGGGATTATCCTGGGCTAGATATCGTATTGTTAGAAGTGATTGCAGAGTTGGAATCTGATGCTTCATCATCCGAGGATAATCCCCTTTATATTATTTGATAATCCCTTTGTCTAATAGTTCCCGATCATAACGGGGTTAGACGATGCGATATGAGCGGGTCAGAACTAGAAGGTCGGGTTGACTTTCCTCTATCAGCCATGTTAATTGTGACTTTTGGAAGTTCATTATCTTGAACGAATGATCATTTCTTACGGAAACATCTTGGCTTAGTATTTGATGCTTCAGAGGAAAGCCTTTGGAATAATGAGACCCTCTGTGGAGCAGTCTCGGGGCAGCTACACACTGATAATACTGCCCTGATAAGTTTGACACATAGATAATAAAAGTCTGTTTCCCGAGTATCTCTCTTTGGAGATCTGTTCATACCCCAGCCTGATAGTACAACTCATCGGCATGATGACTAGAGCTATCTATCGTGTGTTGGAATGACTTCTCAGGTATAATGTCATCGTCCGACGAACGCGTTTTCTTCTGAGGACTTGCTGCCTTGTTGGCATTCTCAAGAGTCACACGTTTGGAGCCACTCTTTCGTGAGCATGGGACTTCAATGGGCTCTTGGATGATGACTTGCAGTTCGAGGCAATCGGTTATAAGAGCTTTACCATTATAGGAAGGCTCTGACTTATTGCAAGGGCGAGTGCGACCCTTAGCTCGATGAGTTGCTCGGGGTTCATTCATCGTGCCCAAGCGTTCTTTGACTGGATCCTCGTGCAAAAGACCTAGGCATTCCACTATTGTCATTTTGAGTCGGGACAAGTCTGTGTTGCCGTGGGACTTCATCGAAGGTACGAGACCAGTCGGAACAGGAGCAGAATTCACTAGAGTCAGAAAAATAGGCGCGAAACACCCCCTGGCTCAGCCCAGGCACGGGTCAGCTTGGGGTGACCCGCCATCAGCTGGGTCACCTCGTGGTGACCTACGGCTGGCCGGGTCATATCTTGGTGACCCGTGGCTGGTCGGTTCACCTGCGCATGACTCGAGTTCTTTCATCTTTTCAGCCTCCGTTTTGAACTTCGGCCTCCATACTTTGTGCAGTCTTGTCGGTTCGTCGGCATTGTCCTCCTTCTGCATCTTTTGTGATTTTTGCACAAGAATTTGCGCATGCGCAAGCAGTACGTGGCGCTTTTGGATGTGCTCCTCAAGGGTCGAATGGGTCCTTTTGACTTGGATCCATTTGTCCGTTGCTGGTTTGGAGGAGGGGTCATTTGCTCACTATTGGGGCGCTTGGTGTTCCCTAAATTTCAGATCCGCCCAGTAACGGATCCCGTCTACTGGCTCCGAAGCCTTAGTGAGTTAGCGCGCGAGGTGTTGGCATTACCTTTGGCGAATTCTCTTCGACAAAGTTAGCGCGCCTCCAACGGCTATCTTCTTGATTGAGGATGAGTCCAGATCTGCAAATTCGACCTTGTTAGAGGCTGGAGAGGGCGTGATTGCAGTAGCAAGGGGGGTGTTGATCTTCCTGCACTTGCGAAGGGCGGAGGATCTGGAGGAGGAGGACGACAAATATTCCTCGAACTTCTGTTGGTCGAACTCGTACTCGACCTCTTCATCAATCGGGATCCGGATCCGATGTTGCGACACGACAGTCTCTGCAGTAATATTATTAGCTCCCACTGTGGTCACCAGCGTGTTTGGGTCGGAAATTATTTTCTTCATTGTATAACACATTACAACTTTAGTCGTTATAATAAGTCCGAAAAAAGATGATCTTTTTATAAGATTTTTCACAATGAAAAAAATAAAGAAAATTACAATCTCCTTCAAACAACACACATCAGAGAACGTTTATCACCTATTGCTATTTGTGTGGGATCTTTGCCTATGTCGGGGTTTATCCTGGACTGCCTACGGACTGGATCCGATCGACAGAATAATTGATCAGAGCTCCTATTTCACCAAGGAAATATTCCCTGAAGTACTGATATCGACCAAGCGAAATCAGTACTCTTCTTAAGATTAAGACCAAGCCTAATCTCAAGGAAAGGGGGTACGGGGCTTCGGATCCTTTGAAATACTCCTTCTTTATGTCGAAGTTCGTCGGGATCTAGCTAGCCTCCTCTGAAATTTTATGCTCCTTAACTCTTCAATCCAGCAATACCTCCTCCTCTTGATAATAATCCGCCCTTGTAGAATGGAGGCCTTAGGCTTATATTTATAAGGCACCGAATGTGGGTATTTGGATAAGAATGAATGATTTGACCCTATCTTCAGTTAATAATGGTCTAACCACGTTTATGGATGATATTCAAGCAGTTGAGACACTCAGGAACGAACAAATCCAGAGAAAACAACAAAAGACCCGTCAAAAGAGAATCAAGACTGCACGACAGATCTTGTTGACCCGCGAGGGGTGCGGGTCAGCCGTGACTGACCCGCGCTGGCACGAGTCAGCTTCTGCTGACCCGCGTTGGCGCTGGTCAGCTACTGCTCCCATGCGTTGGCACTAGAAATTTGGTCTTGGCTGAACTCTTTGGCACTTTGTGATTTTCCGGGACATGCATTTTCTACCATTTTACATATCTAGTCGTCCTGTTGACTTGTACGCTTCGCTAACTTACTTCATACACTCGTTAGCTTCTTTACGATACTTGAAGCTGAACGACAAATGTGGCGGGCACTTAGAGCTGACTGACAAGCGCGACAGGCACTTGGAACTGACCGACAAGCCACGAGCCACTCAGATAATCCTTCTTGACTCGGATGATAACGTTCATCATCTTCTCTTCGTCTCGAGCTGCGTGTGGATACCTATAGGCCTTTTTAGATGCCTACAGCAAGTATGTAAATCCAAGATGGAAGATATTCTGTATTGTAAAGATTTATATGACTCTATTGAGGGAGATGAAGCTAAGCCAGAAAAGATGACTGATAAAGAATGGGAGAAATAACACAGGAAGACGATCGATTATATTCGGATGTGGATCGATGTTAGTGTGTTTCATCATGTATCAGGTGAGACTAATGCGAAGTCTCTTTTGAAGAAGCTTGAGGATCTCTACGAGCAGAAGACCGCAGGAAACAAGGCGTTTATTATGAGGCAGTTGGTGAACTTACAATTCAAAGAAGGAAGCAACATAGCAGGGTACTTGAATGAGTTTAAGAGTTTGATTAATTAGTTAGCTACCATAAAGATGACTATCAATGATGAGCTACATGCTTTATTGCTATTGGGTTCTTTACCAGATGTTTGTGTCAAAAGTTGCCTTTTCCATTGCTTTCGAACCTGTCACACCGTTTATCGATTACAAGTTCAAACTGAAAGAAAAGTTGATCTTTTTATAAGATCTTCTTACAATGAAAAATAAAGATTACAACTTTCTCAAACAAAACGCAGCAGTTATTTATCTCCCGCTGCTTTGCGTGGGATCTTTGCCTGTGCCGGGGACGCGTTAGTCCGTGGACCGCCGCAGATCAAACCCGATAGATAATTGATTACGCTCTTGTTTCACGAAGGAAACAATTACGGAAGCGACAATCACGACCAAGCGAGATTGTGGCTCTTCTCGAGATTAAAACCAAGTTTAATCCGGAGGAAAGAAGGAGAAAGAATCACAAACCTTTCGAAGGGGTTTCTTTATGAAAGTGTTCGCCAAGATCTGGTGATTCTCCTCTGAAATTCGTGGTTAGCTTGATAATTTGACAGCACCTCGCCTTCTCAATCTCAGATCCTCTTGAAAGAAGACCCTAGGCTTCTATTTATAGGCCTTTGGAGAGGTTTAAATGAACAAGAATTAATGTTTAGACGTCATCTGCAGTTTATAACTGTCTAGACGTGTTTAGGGATAACCTCAAAACAATTGGAGAGGTTCTGGGATGAAAGAATCCTTAAAAATCATCGAAATCCGTGTTTGGGAAGGTTTTGTATTCAGTAAGAGTCCCGGTGACTCGAAACTGTGCGAGTCACCATTTGGTGGCTCGGAACAGTGCGAGTCACCATTTGGTGGCTCGGCACTATGCGAGTCACCATTTGGTGGCTCGCATGTGTGCGAGCCACCATTTGGTGGCTCACATGAGTGCGAGCCACCGTTTGGTGGCTCGCATAGGTGCGAGCCACCAATTGGTGACTCGCGCCTACATAGGCCTCCAAGTGGCGTTTCGTTCACTTTTTTGATGTTTTTTTATGATTCGTGACCTTTCCTATTCCCTTGTTTTGTGCACGCTTCATCTCTTCGTTGACTTGTGCACTCTATTGATCCATTTCATTCCTTTGCTGATGTTGGATGAATTCCCTTGACTTGGATAATAACGTTTATCATCTTTTCCTCGTCTTGAACTGTGTTTAAGGCCTTGTGGGCAATTTTTAACCCCTACAGATACCCCCTCCAAAGTGTTTCAGTCTCGTTTCTTTTATAGAAGAGCCTGAAATACTTTGGATGTGATGGGCCCTATCTGCAGAAAGACATGTAATGGGCTTCATCTCTTGACTCCTTCGTCCTTCAAACTAATCAGCGTTCTGTCGGGTAGATGAAGTTTTAACGGTTCTACATTTATCGTCTGACCGCTGTTGAAATCTTGAATTAAAACCAAATGGTGTCATTGATTTGTCGTTGAGCTGACCATCTTTGTCGACGCTTTGACAGACATTGGTCAAAAGTTGGCGTTGAAGCAGAGAGAACCAGTTTATACCCGTATACTCTTAGGAGTTCAACGGGTTATCCTTAAGAATATTCTATACGATATTCTCCAGGAACTTCCCGTTCAGGGGTGGGAAACAGTTTAAACTCATATACCCATTGGAGTACGAATACGGATACCGTATATGTTGGAAATGATTGACGATGGACCAAAACACCTGTGAATTGGCTAGACAGTTCGCCACACCTGCGAGCCAGCAAAAGGTGGCTCATATGCGTGCGAGTCAGTCAAAGGTGACTCGTTGTATGCGAGCCAGCTGGTGGTGACTCGTTGTATGCGAGCCAGCTGGTGGTGACTCGTTGTATGCGAGCCAGCTGGTGGTGACTTGGGTTGTGCGAGCCAGCTGATGGTGGCTCGGATTTTGGTTCAATTTCGGGGGAACTTTTAAACCCGAACTGTTCTTCTTCTTCATTTCTTCGTTTTGACGGTTCTTGTTCTGTTCGAAAACTCATCTCTTCCCTCCTCTTTTCTCTTTAAGCCCCTCAACTTCCTCGAGTCTTCTCTGTTCGATTTGGGAGCCAGGCTAGGATCTTGAGGCTTCAACTTAGTGATTTAGGGTTTCGATTCTTCCCCAATTAAGTTCGAGCTTTTCCTTAACATCAAGCTTTATTCTTCACGAATTCCAGGTAAGATCCACGTTCAATAGCCTCAATTTGATTTCTTCATCTTGAATGCTTGATTTTCTAAAACCCTAGCTCTTTGATTTGGGGAGCAAATCACAAGTCTTGGTCTTGGATTGTGGCCGAACCCATTGTTGGTTTTTTTTGTGCAAAATTAATTGCTATTCGCAAGAGTGGAGTGGAATTTGAGCTTGACTTTGGGTTCTTGGGGAAACCCTAGACTGTTCTCTTTTTTTTTTGAAAAATCTCGAACCATGACCTGTTCTTGATTACGTGAGAAGGTTTGAATGGAGATCGAACTCTTTATTTCAACCCTTAAGTTGAACTTTGGATGATCGTCGACGATTTAACTTCGGTTTGGGTGCTAACCGAATCTATTGAGTTAATATTGGACTTAGGTGCACGGTTGTTTACCTTTGACCCATTTTCTTGCATTCTGATTTTTAGTTTTGAGGGGAATCTTGAGACCTTAGGCTTGGATATCAGAGCCTATCCTCTCGTATGCATGAATTTAGCCAAATTAAGCTTGTAATCCGCCTAAATTCTCATGTTGAATGTGTAGTCGTGCGTAGAAACTGGTTTCGTATGAACTGATCTTTTAGTCTTATATTTAGATGTGATTAAAATTCCCGGGCTTCGATTTTCATCACGAACAATTACGTAGTTTGAATCCGAGACCATGCATGATAACTGCCGTATCTGGCTTTTAGCGTACACGATAGCCTGATTTGTAGGCACATCGTGCTTTATCGTTGGCCACGTAGATGGCTTTGGCCAAAATCCTAAAATTCTGGCTTGATTTGTTGCATGACCTGTCGTGGGTTGAAACTAAACCTATCTTAAGACCACTATTTAAGTTTGATAGGAGTAACATTTTTCTTTGCATTAATCTGATACTTCTCAATTTTCTTTCGTAATTGACCTGTTAATTCTCTACAGATATGTCACCCAAGAGATCTCGCGTAGTCCGAGGCTGTTCGGCGACTTAGTCGCCTGAGCCGGCGCCGTTCAGCTGCACAGGTATATCATAACCGCCTCTTTTATTCATGAGTTTAAACATCAAGATATCATACTGCATGTTGCATCCCCGCTTCGTTCTCCTTGGTGAGGCGATTGGGAAGAGCCGCCACCCTCCTTCGTGGGGGTGGACGCTTTACAAGTTGTGTTTTGCTTGGTCAAGACATGACTGAATTATCTCTGGGCGATTTCTTGCTGTACTATACTCCGAGGGATGGGTATATTGTCACATTATTCGTGCGACGATATATCCCATACCTCGTGTGTATAGTGCGGCTCTTAATCGTTTCGCCTGGATAATTTATCGTAAATATGCTGTTGGTATAATTTCCTCGATTTGTTCTCTTTTGTGGGGTGAAAGCTGTGACTCTATCTCACAATTTGTGAGTCGAGTTCGACGCCCGAACTGTTTTAACACATGGCTTTATGAATATATCTGATAATACTTATCGTTTTACCTCAGTTGAATTCCGCTCAAGGGAATTTGATGCTCATTCCGTAGAGGGCCGTTGCAGTGAGGCTTATGCCTCTACTGATGAGCCAATCCCCGTTCCGGTAGCTCCTCAGTTTGCTCCGGGCGTACCAGCAGAACTTCCACGATTAATACGGAAGGGAGAGCGCCATAGTTTACGGCAACTTATCACGGATGCACCGTTAGTGAAGGACCCAAGTTCCACGCACCCGTTGAAAAAGCCAGACTACTTGTTTGGGGATTCCGTAGAAGATCCCGCAACCGTCTTTCTTAGAATGGAACAGTGGCTGCATCATGACGACGGTGGCCACCTACACCTTCCTCCGATTCCCCGTCACCGTTCGCTTGTTGAACTTCGGTGCCAAGCTGTTCCTAGGGAGATGTCATGGAGGTTAACAGAAGAATACGAGCGCATTCACTACGGCTACATTACTCACAGTACGGTTGGCTCAAGTAATCGGAATCGGATAACGAGGTTGCATCCGGGGATCACGGGATTGAATGACCCGCCCAAAGGCGAGATCTTCACGGTTGCAAACACTATGAAGAATCGGCTTGCGGCTTTGGGCCGAGAAATGCCGGCGACCGGTCATCGATGTTATGGCTGGATACACTCGTCAGATAAACTATGGTGGACCCGTTTGAGCCACTACATCTTGGATCGATTTGGTGAGGATTTGAAGGCTGGTGGTCTATATGCAGCCGTTCGTGCCACCGCTTACGGACTGGCGATGAGCGTCCCCCATTTCTTGGCGCTGCTAAAACTCTACAATCCTGACGCCAATACGTTTCTGACTAAGCATGGGGAGTTGGGATTAGCGCTGCACGAGATGCATAAAATCTCCGGTCTTCCGATGGGGAACATGATTTATCAGGAGTACTTTCCTTCTAATAAGGAGTTGCAGCAACTGAAGTCGCGGACTCCCAATCGTTACAACACTTTCTGGGACCTTGCCTGCCATTATCACATAGCTCTTGTAGGTATTGATCCTTTATCGAAAAAATCGAGACCGCAACTCAGTTTAAAGAAGTTCCCGGATTATCTTTTTAAGAATATAGACAGCGTTCTGGACGAACTAGTTCATGAATTATCGCCGCTAACCATCTCCGAAGTGAACGAGCTAATCAAGAAGTCAAATGCTCAATCTTACACCACCGGTGGTATTGAGGACGGCTTTGCTGCCGGAACAAAATTCCAAACTTTCTTGTGGCATGGGATTAAACCAATCCGGCCTACGACATTACTTGCAGGGTATCTCGCTCTTTGGCTGAAAAAGTGTGTAGTGCCATACCAATCTTCTGACGTACTTTCCCCAGAAGTGTTGTTTCCAGCGGTTCTACTCGCTCATCGGAAAAACTTACGTCTTCTTCCGGCAATGACCGCGGGTATTTACAGAGGGCTACGTCAGATTGTAAGTGGATTTAGTCAAGATAACTCGCCACCTACTCAGATTCCTCTTACAAAGGTGGAGCTTCCTTATACTTATTTAATGGCTTGGCTAGTACTTCATCGATCCGATATGATGTGGGCGCCGACCTCGTGGATCCCTCCCTTCCCTTTCTTCAAATAATAGAAAACTGTAAGTGGAAGGGTCGAGGTTTCACAGATGTTAGGAAGCAACTTCAGAATCAAAAATGTTGGGTCTTCCCTACTTGCTTCCCACGGTTTTCAGGTCAATACGGCGACTCATTGATAGATGTAGAGAAGCCGAGTATAGGTCAGACTTTCCTTGATTCTGGCTGCTTCGATTGGTTGGTTAATATTTGGCCGGGCTATGTGATCTTCCGCATCCGAAATCATTGTTACATAGAACCCTACTTGCCATGTCGGTTCGCTCACCAATTTGGTTACGATCAAATTTATATCGGGAACCCAAACCAACAGCTCCGGACTCGTGGAGGTTTAGTGGATGGGGCTCGAGCGTGGCTTTGGAGCATCACTGGTTGTACTGGTGCCAAATTTAATCTTCCGGGCGTCGAGCGCAAGTTAGAGGTGACTTTCCTACAATGCCGGTGGCTTTTGGCGGCCAATGAACACGTGTCAGTTCAAACGATCACCGAGTCAACCGACGAAGAAACTTCTCGGGTTGCTACCCGCAGGGCCCATGAATCCGAGCTTGAAAAGAAGAGAAGGAGGGGACCGGTGGGTCCTTCTAGTCATTCAGCACGGGGGGAGCCAACTGCGGAACCTCATGTTAGGGGTGGTGAAGAGGTTGGTGGCGATGGTGGAGAAGAGGGGCCAGTAACAGGTATGTTAGATCCTCTCTCTTTAGAGTTATTTGAATTAGCAATTGCCGAAAGGACTCGCTGCTTTCAACTGTCGAAACCTTCACCTCCTTTAAAGAAGCCGAAGATGCAGGTCTTGTTCACCTATCCTAACAAGATGTTGGTTGAAATTCCAGGTGAATTTTCTGAAGAGGAGAGAGAGGAGACTAGCCTTATTCCTCGGACGCAATCCCGATCTGCAGCAGAGGTTACTCCGAGGCGCGAATTACGTTCTAAATTCTCAGAGGAGAGGCCTGTTGATCCAGAAGAGGGGAGTCCGTCTAAACGCAAGAAGATCACTAAACGACGGAGTAGCCTTGAAACAAAACCAACGACTCAAGGAGTTGCAGCCGAAAGGGGTGAGTATTTGCTCATATATCTTCTTCCGATATACGTTAAGCTTTCGGACTTAAACAATTTTCACACTTTGCAGAAAGGGATTTTGCAAGCGACTTTATTTTTGACGCTTCTTCGCCTGATATTGATTTCTCGGCACCAACTCCGGGAATCAGGGTAGAAGAGCGTACCGATGCTGAGACTAATATCCTTGACGAGACTGATGCGGGTCACGATGTCGAGCCAGTTTTAGCCGGACAGGCTGAGAGTCTAGGTATTCTTAAAACCAGTAACGCCTCTTTGGGATGGTGGGCACTGAACGATGGAGAATTCGTATCCCCGCTAACTGTTTCTATACTTCTTACTCTGTTAGAAAAGCTGCAAGAGGTGGATCAAAGACAACGGGTGCAGGAGCCTAGCGCTGCTGTTGAAGGTAAATCCTTCTTGATGATTTTTTTTTGTTGCAATTCTGGTGAGTTAGAACCATTTGTATTTTGACTCTCGCTCTTCTTTACAGATGTGGTAACAGGGGTTCAAGGTGATGAGAGGGGTTTCCAACCCGCACCTTTTGAAGAAGAGGATTTAGCTTCCTGAGATCCGGTATCGGCTTCGGACGATAGGTTATTAGATGATATGTTGCGCGAACAAGCCCAACATGAGGCTGCCAAGCCGATAATCACCGCCGACTCACCTGCAAGTAAGATCCTCGTTCTCACATTTTTCTCATTCATTTGCGATTATTTTTTTTAGTTATTCATTGGGGGGTTCAAATCGTAGGACCAGTCACAAAAACTGATACAACTACTCCTAACGGAAAATTTGATGAATCTGAGGGTCTTGATTTCTTGCTTTTGGTAGGAGTTGTGATTGACGCTCGGTCATCGGACTTTCCGCAACAACCACCGGTCTCTTCGGGAATGCAGACCACCGTGCCCGCTGCCGCTATTAGCGAGAGTTCACCGAAACTGGCCGCGAGACCAACTGACGGAGTTGGTGATTCGATGGCCACTACACCCATAGTGCTTCTTGCGACCCATGAAGTTGAGCAACGAGAAGTTGGTGTAGCACGTTCCGTCGCAGAGAGCTCTTCAGGAACTGGTAAATCTCGTGTGCTGTCTTCTCCCTTCTATACCTTTTTTTTCTTTGACTTACCGTTACGGGGTATTCATATTTTTTTGCATTTTCCTTTTCTAGGATCATCGCCTTATCTGCGCGCGAGTATCGATGCTTTGTTATCTGATGATGACCCAGATAAACTCCTCCTCAGCTTGGAAGTCGGCAATTTTGTTAACTTCGTAGAGTCCCTAATTGACAAACTCCTGGAGAAAAGGCTCCCTGTAGGCATCGAAAATTGCCGATAGGTCCCCACTCACAGCTCGGTGTTAACGATCGACGATCGAACGACGCTACCCAGTTCACAAGAGCTCAAATGACGCCGGTGAGCGACTAAAGCAAACCGACGGATTACGTGAGCCGACAGAACGTCAGAATCACGAGGATACGGGTTGACCGAAAACCCCGCGATCACCACAATCGGACCAACGCCCGCTGTGCCCCGATCACCCCACGGATAATCCAACCATCGGGGCCTACAGAGCTCGCTGTCACGATTCCAACGCATCCGAAATCACTCAAATCCGAGTTCGGACGAAAAGTCAACGGCGGGACAGCGGCAGAACAACGGCACGACCCCGGGGCTGAACCGGGGACACCCAAACAAGTCTCGGCCATGGCCGAGACACCCCACATGGGGTGTCCCGGCCTTGGCCGAGACACCCCATAGGGGGTGTCCCGGCCTTGGCCGAGACACCCCTATGGGGGTGCCCCGGCCTTGGCCAGGACACCCCTAGGGGGGTGTCTCTCCCCTTAGGGTGTCCATATGACCCCTAGGTTCTCTCTTATGGCTATAAATAGCCCCCTTAGCCCTCCATTTAGAGGGGCTCTTGATTTTGCTCTGATTTAGCTTTGGGAGAAGAATTTCTGGTCTTGGGATTATCCTCGAGATCTGAAATTTCTGAGTTTGGAGCGGCGAAGCCCTGCCGGATCGAGGAGCCTCCACCGTCATTCACCCCCCTTCCCTTAGTGTTGCTCCTTAGCGGTGACACTAAGAAGAGCTATTATCTCGTTTTAGCCGAGATATACGCTTATAACCTCTAGATCTTGCGCGGATCGACGAGGTTCTGCTTCTATATCCCACGCGGATAGACGAAGCTCTGCCGGATTTTCCCGGAAGGATCTTGAAGAGTCGGCGGTCCACGGACATCGACGTCCCCGTCACAGGCCAACAACCCACGCAAGCGAGACCGTACCAAACCGGGCTCTCGTGTTTATTTTCGTTTAAGTTGTACCCCTTTGTTTTCATTTTATCCTGTTGTAACGCTCGAAGTTGTAACAGATCTCGAAAAAGAGAACATCAATGAAAACAGCAACTTTTACCGGAAACAAGCTGGCGACCACAGTGGGAGCCGCCGGTCTCGCTGCCGAGATCGGAGTGACGCAACCGGCATTCAAGATCCGGGTGAATGAAGAGGTCGAGTACGAGTTCGACCAGCAGAAGTTCGAAGAGTACCTCTCCTCCTCCTCCTCCAGATCTGCATCTCCGCATCGGCGCAGGAAGAACCCATCTCCAAAAAGGGCTTGCGGGATCTCCAACTCCTCAATTCAAGACCCCGCCGTCGCTGCTGCTACACTTGCACCACACAACGGCCTTGCGTCGATCAGTGTGGTCAAGAACGTAGATCCAACAGCACCAAAGGCAATGGGTGATGCTGCTCCAACTCCATCAAAAAGGGCGATCCAAAGACGCCGCCAACGCCTCGCTCAACAGCTCGCCAGGGCTAAGGAGTCGAAAGATGGAGTGCGCTATGCAGAGGATCTGAAGTCGAGGCAGCGACAAGAGCAACGGCAAGCAGTCAACCTCCCCTCCAAATCAGAAGCAAACGAGTGGATCCGAGTCAAAAGGAACCGCTCCACGCTCGAGGAGCGAATCAAGAAGCGCCGCGCTCTACTTGCACATGCCCGGCTCCTCCTGAAGAAGGCAGAGGAGATGCAGCAAGGAACGGTGGTCAAAACACCGTCTACAAGCAAACTGGTGTGGGTACGCAAAACAAACCCAACACCTCAAACCAAGAAGGGCAAGACTATCGCCCAGAGTTCAACCAAATCAGAGCCTACTCCTCCTGTACCGGCACCCTCAACAGGGCCAGGTAAAAAAGGGGATCATTCAAGATCCCAGGTTCCTTTGACGAGTCGCCTCGGTCCCTTACCGGAGAACCGAGGAAGAATACCCGTCAAAGAGCGGCTGGGACCATTGAAAGGTCCCCAAGTTAAAAACCAGACCGGGGGTGGAATCAATCCCCCCAAGAATATTGACAAAGGGAAAGCCCCTATCACCGGCCGCACTGAATTGCGAGCCGAACTGAAAGAGCCCGTTCGATTTCTACGCTCCCAAAAGCGTAAAATTGAACGGGCCACTCTTGAAAAATCTAACCAATTTTTGCATTCCCAAAGGGAAACACACTCGTCTGAGGATGAGCGTGTTATACCGAGGGACATCCACCAGCGCTCCGTAGGTTGCTCCAGCTATCAAGCTGATGAGCTGTACTACAGGGCTGGGGGTGTGGAAAAATCTCGAAAGAGGTACATGCAGGATATGGAGTCCCACTGCCCGTGTGCCAACATTATCAAGGCAGTGCTGTCCGAGTGTTGTTGTGCTCAAACCCCAACAAGAATCTCGGTGTTCGAGAGACTCTCCAAGCCGAAGCGTTTCCACAAGAAGAAATCGCTCCGCCGAGAGGATGAATACTCGAAAGTGTCAGTCAACATGACCGGCAGAGGGGGATCAACACCACGTCTCAACTTGGATCAGCTTGCCGAGGCATCCCGATGCATGACATGGTTGCGGTCGGGAACCATCAAACGAAAGAATTACCCAAGAGTACACAAGGGACTTTCCCTAGAAGAAGAGGAATCCGATGCTGATTCTGATACCTGCTCCGCCGTCGCATCCGATGACACGGCTTCAAGTGCAGGCCGACCTTATGAATCGCTCATGATCAGCGCCGAACAAGTGTCGAAGATACTCGAAGAAGCCCTGGCCAAGCAGAAGGAGAGCTTCAAATTCGAAATGGAGATGACCCTGCAGCGAATGAGGGAGATGCACGATCAACAGATCGCGGCGATGACGGCTCACCAAGGAGAACCGAGTCAACGCAATCCAGAGGAGCATGAACGGGAAGGGGATAATGTCAACGTCCCTCCTGTCAACACCAGCAACGGGGGTGGTCCCGCAGAAGATAATGCCCAAGAAGACCACGCCCCCTCTCCCAGAAGCCACTCGAAGACCGAGACGAGTGAGGACAGGAAGATGAAAGACCTGGAGAGCAAGATCAATGCATTGATGAATGCTCAGGAGGTAAAAAGATCCGGTATACCCTGCCCATATCCGAGGGAGTGGGAATCGATCCCATATCCGGCAAAGTTTAATTTAATTAACTTTACGCCGTTTGATGGGAAGGGTTCCCCTACCCAACATTTAATCTATTTCAAGTCTCATTTAGGAATCATTTCCGGAAATGAGCCCCTCATGGTGCGGTCATTCGTCGGCACTCTTCGCGGAGCTGCCTTCGATTGGTACCGCCGTCTCAAGCCTGGGAGCATCAACGGCTGGGATGACATGGAGGACATGTTCCTAACAAACTTCTTTGATGATGACACCGAGGTTTCAATCGGCACGCTGTTCGATGAAAAACAAAAGAACGGCGAGATGGTTGAAAACTTCGTGAAAAGATTCCGGAACAAATCTATGAATTGCAGGGATCCGGTCAGCGAGGATTTCATCCTCGAGACTTGCCACAACAACCTCACGCTCGACATCCTCGAAGCCATGGGAATGGCGCCGTCCAAAACCTGGAAGGACTTGAAAATGCGGGGAGAGCGAGCCGAACGATTCCTCAAGCGGAAGAAAGCGGAGAGAGGGCAAATACCCAATAATGCCCCGCAACCAAATTTTGCCCCCAAGGGTAAAGGGAAGGCGCATGCAAATGCGGTGGTCGCAAATCAGGTCTTTGAGGTGCAAGCACAGCCGCAACAGCCCCAGCAGCCGCAACAGCAACAACAGAGGGCGCCTCAACAACCCAGGTGGCAACAACAGCCCCAGAAGCAAAAGGTTGGAGAGCCGAGGTTCCCAAAAGTCTACTCATTCAAAGAGGATGAAATCCCGGGTATTTTCAAATACCTCGTGGAGAACAACAAGATCAAGCTTCCACCGATTCAGGATCAAGAAGATGCCAAGAGGGTCAACGATCCGAAATACTGTGCATTCCACCGAGCGATGCACCATCCTACCAAGGTATGCTACGCTCTCAAGGACAAGATTCAGGCCCTGATCGATGTTGGGGTCATCACTATGAAACAGCCCAAAGAGAAGAAGGTGGGTGTGAACACCGTATCCATTAGCTTTGGATCTGTTCCCTCGAGTTGGTTCCAACACGAGTCAGTGATCAAAGCGGCGGTGAAGACAGTGAACGATGATCCACACCAGCAGCGCCAGAAAGGGCTTGTGTCACACACAGCCCCAAATGGCGAAATCTTGTGGGTTCATCCGGACTTGATCGCGGATGAACAGTGGGCCGGGACCTCTTCCACAAAGAACAAGAAGAAGTCGAAGAGGAAGGGCAAATCGTGCTACGGTGCTTCTGCCATACCGGGGGTGGATGATGACAAAATTCCAACCTTCCCACTTTCTGAGGATGAGCAGGAAGCCTTTGCAACTCGAAGCGGGAACGAATATCACTTCAAGTATCCGGATGCTACGGAGCAGTTGGGTACCAAAACCCCACCCTCCAAGACTCTGGCAGAACTAGGGATTGCAGCAATTCCCCCAACGCCAACAGCCACGGAGAGAATCCCCCAGAAGGATAAGGGAAAAGAGCCCGTACGTCAAGAAGCTCAGAACCCGAGGCAATCTCGATTCAATCACCCGATTGGGCGAGACAAACCGGGGAATACGAGCTCTCAGCCCCATTTCGACATTATGGCGCAATTGGCCAACATCCCGGCTCGCATAACCCTGTACGAGTTGCTGCGATTGTCGAAGGATACACGGAAAGCACTACAAGAAGCCTTGAGTGATTCCGAAGCCTTCTTGACTCGGATCAAACCATCTTCCGAAGAGCCAGAATCTTCAGCTCAGCATTGCAATCTGGCGGCACATCACTTCCCCTGTATCTCTTTCACCAAAGAAGACATGCAGACAAAGAACTCCAATCATGACAGGCCGTTATATTTCACCGGGCATATTGGCTCCAGCGTTGTCAACCGGATCCAAGTCGATCCGGGTTCCGCTGTGAGCATCATGCCATTCCGATTGATGCATCATCTCGGAATCCCGACTAGCAAATTAGCGTCCACTGGCACGACGATCTACGGATTCAACACCAGCGGATCTAGGCCCTTGGGGAAGATCCGAATTAAGTGCCAGATCGGGGATTTGAAGTCGGAGGTCACATGCTATGTGATTGACGCGGAAACTTCCTATAATTTGCTGTTGGGTCGGCCTTGGATCCACGGTAACCTTATAGTCCCATCAACTCTGCATCAGTGCTTCAAATATGTGGGCACAGATAATGAAGTCAAGACGGTGGTCGCGGATAAGCAACCGTTCAAGGGATTGGAGAATTACTTCACCGATTCCCTTTTATACGGCGCTGAATCCGATACTGAACCATCGGCCCAAGGAACGGACAGCGGAGATGAAGCTGATACCGAACCAGGGCTTGATTACGATGGCGGTTTTGTTTTAAACGACATTGTACCCATTGTAATCGATCTTGACAATGATGAATCATCGGAAGATAGTTGTAATTGGCAACTTGCCGAAGAACTATCAATAAACGATGATTTAGAGTACTCGACGGGTCTCGATGATATCACTAACGAACTCTATGCTAACCCTGATTTATATATGCCTCTTCAATCATTTTGTTTAACAAAGAAGCAGGTACACGACCCTTGCGGAACAACGCTTATCATCCCCGCAGGGATTGGGGGTGGAAAGGAGGTCGTCTACGGCAAAGGAAGAGCATCTCCGATACCCGACCACTTCATAGAAGAAGAAGACGACGATGATAAACCAGCCCGTCATCTATCCAAATACGATGCGAAAGCGCGCAACATGATGGAAAGGCACGGGTATGACTTCAAGATCGGAGAGGGTCTTTTCTTTGGTCGAGGTCCACGGGTTCCACCCCGAATGGCCTATGTACCAAAGGGAAAACCCGATGATTATTATCGTCACAAAAGAGGTCTAGGCTATGTCTCATCAGATGATGAGTGTGGCTGGCAAATCATCGACCAAATTGCTAACAGGACTAGGAAGGGATATTCTTCCGACTCTTCGGGTTGGGATTCCGACGCTAGTCTTGGCGACATGTTCAAAAAGCTAATGTCGAACATGACTTCAGTTGATCCAACGACAATAGAAGAAGATGATGAGATGCCGACATGGGAAGACCCGTGGGTTCATCACTTAAACATGCAGTATGGCGACCGGTTCGAGCAGAGAGAGCCTCCTACCGAAGACCAAGTCGTTCAGGTGAATATGGGCAGCGAAGAAAATCCGAAGCCAATATTCATCAGCGGCAGCCTCCTACCTGAAGAAAAGGAGGAGTTGATTTCTCTTATCCGGGAGTACATCGACGTGTTCGCCTGGAATTATGAAGACATGCCAGGTCTCGATCCAAACGTAGCGGTGCATCGTCTCAACATTAAACCGGATGTCAAACCAGTCAAACAACAACAAAGACGGTTTCGTCCGCAAATGATGGAAGCAATCGAAGCTGAAGTCAAAAAGCTCATCGACTCAGGATTCATTCGGGAGGAGCAACATCCCGAATGGCTTGCCAATATTGTTCCGGTCCTGAAGAAGAATGGGAAGATCCGGATATGCATTGACTTCAGGGACCTCAATGCTGCTTGCCCAAAAGATGACTTTCCTCTCCCCATCACGGATGTTATCATCGACAACACGTGTGGGTTTGAGAGGATGTCCTTTATGGATGGTTTCTCTGGTTACAACCAGATAAAGATGCATCCAGATGATGAGAAGCACACCGCATTCAGAACGCCTCTCGGTGTCTTCTGCTACACAGTCATGCCCTTCGGCTTGAAGAATGCAGGTGCTACATATCAGCGAGCCATGTCGAAGATCTTTCAGGAACATCTCCGAAAAACAGTCGAGTGCTACGTGGACGATCTGGTCGTGAAAAGTCGTGATAAAAATGATCACATCAAAGACTTAAAGACCATGTTCGACTTGATGCGGGCCCATCAATTAAAGATGAATCCCACCAAGTCTTTCCTCGGAATGGCTAGTGGAAAATTCCTGGGGTTCGTCGTCACCACCAAAGGTATTCACATTGATCCGGACAAAGTGAAGGCGATCAATGAATTGCAACCTCCGAGAAACCTCAAAGAGCTCAGAGGACTGCAAGGGCGATTGGCTTATATCCGTCGGTTTATCTCGAACCTCTCGGGGAAGTGCCAACCGTTCTCCAGGCTCACAAAGAAGGGCGTGTCATTCGTATGGGACGATGCTTGTCAAAAGGCATTCGAGAGTATTAAAGAGTATCTCTCGAAACCTCCCGTACTCGTTGCACCGAAATCGGGCAAACCGTTCTTGATTTATGTCAAGGCGACGAGCCACTCATTAAGTGCATTGCTTGCACAAGATGACGATAACGGTCACGAGCAGGCGGTATACTACTTAAGCCGAACTATGGTGGGCGCGGAATCTCGATATCCTATGATTGAGAGAGAATGCCTCGCCTTAGTGTTCGCCATCCAGAAAATGCGGCATTACTTGGTTGGACAGACCATCTATGTCATTTCCAAAGTTAACCCGGTCCGAGTGTTCATGACTCAACCGGCTTCCATGAGCTGGCGGTTAGCAAAGTGGGCTTTACTCTTGTCCCAATACGATCTGCACTTCAAATAGCAGAAGTCAGTAAAAGGGCAAGCTATCTGTGATCTCTTGGCAGCTAATCCAACTAAGGACGCCGCCGAGGTATATGACGATCTACCTGATGAAACTCACGAAGTCAATGCAACTTCGCACCAACAAGTGTGGCGTTTGTACTTCGACGGTGCTTCACGAGCAGCTAATGCCGCAGGTACTCCTGGATGTTCTAAGGTCTCCTCCGGAGTTGGAGTGGTCTTAGTTTCCCCGGGAAAACATGTGATGCCTCGAGCTTACTCATTAACTGAGCCGTGCTCGAATAATGTGGCAGAATACAACGCACTGATTATAGGCCTCAACTTCGCCAAGGAGCTGGGGGTTGAGTATCTCGAAGCCTTCGGTGATTCTCAACTAATCGTCAAACAAGTTCAAGGGGAATACGAAGTCCGAAGTCAGGATTTAATTCCTTATCACAAGATGGCGGTGGAGCTAGCGGAGTCGTTTGAAGGATTCTTCATCGAGCACGTTCCGCGGTTGCAGAACACCTACGCAGATGCGTTAGCAGCTTTAGCTGTATCCCTGGCACAGCCACCCGAAACAGAGCAATTTGTTACGGTAGGAACTCACCAACTCTTAGTGCCGCTTCACGATGAAAATGGCAGGGAAGAAGAGGCCCAAGAGGTGCACACAACTCAGGCTGAGTTCGAACCTCGAGATTGGCGTTTCCCCATCATCGACTACGTCTTGCACGGAATCTTGCCAGAAGACGTGAAGGAGAGAGAGTCGATCAGACGAAGAGCTCCAAGATTCTACTATAATACAGAGAATCGAACGCTATACCGCAGGGGGTATGATGGCATGCTGGCACGTTGCCTTTCAACCAAAGAAGCTGAAGAAGTGCTTAAAGAGGCACATGAAGGAGAGTGCGGTGCACACCAACCTGGTCCCAAGCTTTATGATCGCATCAGGAGAATGGGATACTTTTGGCCCTCCATGATGCATGAGGCAATTGTATACGCCCGGAAGTGTCACGCGTGTCAGGTACACGCGAATTACATGCACCAACCTCCGGAGCATCTGCATCCTTCGGTTACGTCGTGGCCGTTCGAGACCTGGGGAATGGACATTGTTGGTCCTATAAATCCCCCCTCAGTCAAAGGTGATCGGTTCATCCTGGCAATCACCGATTACTTCTCCAAATGGGCTGAAGCAGTTCCACTCAGAGAAGTCAAGACGAGCAACGTCATTGCATTCATCAAGCACCATATCATCTACCGGCATGGTGTTCCAAGACGAATCATACATGACAACGGTCCTCAATTTATCAGCAACGCCTTCATAAGGTTCTGCGAAAAGTTCAAAATTCAGGACATCTCGTCAACGGCTTATAATCCCACAGCAAACGGATTAGCTGAAGCCTTCAACAAGACTATCATAAAGCTCTTGTCAAAGCTTGTAAAAAATAACAAGCGAGATTGGGATGATAAACTCGGCGCAGCTCTGTGGGCCTATCGTACCACGGTACGTACACCGACCGGCGCAACCCCGTACTCATTGGTGTATGGATGTGAAGCCGTTCTCCCTCTGGAAGTTCAAATTCCATCTCTTCGGATCGCTCTTGCAACCCAGATGACGACCGAAGAACAGCATCAGAAGCGCCTCGAAGAACTCGAGATGCTCGATGAAAAGCGCCTGGAAGCTCAACAGCACATCGAGTTTTACCAAGCCAGAATTTCTCGAGCCTTCGACAAAAAAGTTCGACAAAGGAGTTTTAAGGAAGGGGACTTGGTCTTAACCGAAAAACGCCCTATGATCCTTAATTCCAAGAAGAAAGGCAAATTTGAACCCAAATGGGAAGGACCGTTCGTAGTAGAAACAGTTTACTCGAACGGCACCTATCGCCTAGTCACCAAAGATGGTGATCGGCTCATGATGCCAATAAATGGCAAATTTCTGAAGAGATACTATCCTTAGTATCCTCAGAAGAATTGAGGTACCGGGAAGTTCCCGGAAGAATACCACATCGGGGTATTCTTAGGGATAACCCGGTCGCTGATGAACAAGAAATCTGTATTCGAATTCCGAATATTCTTGCTTGTCAGAATCTAACTCTCACAAGCACTCTTTTGCCGAGATGAGATTTAATCATTCAATAGATTAATCTTTCCTCACAAAACTTTCAGTGGTTTCTGACTACTCATAGTCGCCACCACACAATTCCCTTGGTCAAACCTTACTACAGTTAGGACCAAAGCCAAATTCCCCTCTCGATTCGCCCAAAGAACGAGAGGTCCACAAATCAATCGATCAAACCTTTCTACGGTTAGGATCGTCTCAAATTTCCCACTTGGTCAAACCTTACTACAGTTAGGACCACAACCAAAATCCCCTCTCGATTCCTCCAATGAACGAGAGGTCCACTTTCGATTCAAATGACCAAACCTTACGACAGTTAGGGTCGTTTGAACCTTTCGAGTCGAATGACCAAACCTTACGACAGTTAGGGTCGTTCGAACTTTTCGATTCGAGTAACCAAACCTTACGACAGTTAGGGTTATCCGAATCTTTTCGATTCTCGGAGTGGAGATCCCACTTCTAGTTTCACCTGTCGGATCCTGGGGGTGGAGATCCCACCTCGAGTTTCCTTTCCTGCTGAAGATAGAATATAAAATTCTTCCTCTTCAGAGTCAAATGACCAAACCTTGCGACAGTTAGGGTCGTTTGAACCTTTCGAGTCGAATGACCAAACCTTACGACAGTTAGGGCCGTTCGAACTTTTCGATTCGAGTAACCAAACCTTACGACAGTTAGGATTATCCGAATCTTTTCGATTCTCGGAGTGGAGATCCCACTCCTAGTCTCACCTGTCGGATTCTGGGGGTGGAGATCCCACCTCGAGTTTCCTCTCCTGCTGAAGATAGAATATAAAATTCTTCCTCTTCAGAGTCGAATGACCAAACCTTACGACAGTTAGGGTCGTTTGAACCTTTCGATTCGATAATCAAACCTTACGACAGTTAGGATTATCCGAATCTTTTCGATTCTCGGAGTGGAGATCCCGCTTCTAGTCTCCCACTTTCCCCTATCTTTGCTTTTAGAAAAGACAGAGATGAAGTCGGCGCCTAACACGCGTTGCCGGGTAGTCTTTCCCGTGAGAAAGACGAAGTCTATGTATTCAAAGTCATAGCATAAAGTCTCGGAGGGTTCGCTCTCTTAGCACAACGTTACATGCGGAACGGACCTAGACAAATCGCATGCTAGCCCGACACAAACGGTAGTCGGTAAAGGCACGTCAAACCCGTTGAGGGCTGGGGGTTGGCCAATAATCCCAAAGTCTATACCTAACACGTATAGCCGGTTTAGCCTTTTACCGATTAAAGAAGACACCACGGCATATCAAGAAACATCATGTAAAAAGAAGCAAATAAGGAGTCTCTAATAAAAGATCAAGACAAAAGCATACAACAACAAGTTCGTCAACCCGAAGGCAGCTGACGACTAAGAATGTGAGACTCTAAACCGGAAAGCCTGTCCATATAGCTCTGCTCGAACTCTGCCTGCAGGCGAGCTCGGACAGAATCCTCGGAACTGCTCAAGACATCAGCGGCTTCAGTTCGCAGCTTCATCAATCCCTCCTGTGTTGATCCCAGCTTGTCGAGCGTCCACTCACGAGAGCGCTCCAATCCAACCAGGTCCTCGGTGATTATAGCAGCAGACTCTTCGGCACGTCCCAAGGCCTCCTTCAGCCTAGCTATCTCTGCACGAGTGGAATCTAGGGAGCTGAGTAACTCGCCTCTGCTGGTGTCCTTCTTCGCCAGGTTGGCCATCAGCTGTGCAACAGAGTGCTCGCGTGAACGGAGCTCGCTGCTAATGGAAGACCTCAAGTCACGCCATTGAGTCATTCTATCCTCCATCTGAGAGGACATGAAAGAAGAAGCTCCACCAGCCTTCAAATCCCTCAATTCTTGAACCTCTGACTCCAGAGCAGTAAAATCAGCAGTGAAGGAATCAGCCAACTCTGGGTATCCTTCTTCCCTCATCATCAGCATGTGGCGAGAAAAGGAACGCCTGAACTGGTCAAAGCAGTATCCTCGAAGAAGAAGTTTCTCAATCATGCCATTATAAAAGGCGGTGAAGAAGTTGAGGTCCGCGCGAAAAATCTCTTTCTCAGGATCGGTATCAGCCAAAAGGACGCGAACGTACTCATGTAGAGATGATCGAGCTCCTGCAAACAATAATGGGGAAGTTAAGAGATTATCAAATACGACAAGGAAACCCGAGAGGAAATTCGAAGTATACCTGTACTGGCGGAACTTCCCTCGGGTGGAGGCACGGCAGACTCTGAGATAACAGCATGATTAGCCATGAAGGGTGCATCGACCCCTGCAGGCAAATCAGTCGTATCTCTCGGCTGTGGCAAAGAGACATGGCTCTCAGGCAAACTATTAGCCCCGGAAACTGCAGCAGCATCAGGCACAACGCCTGGTCCTACAGTTATATCTCTTTATTAGTCAAAATGGAAATTTAGGCAAATAAAGAGAATCAGGGTGATAAGATCATCGGCATACCTGCAAGTCCATCATCTTCTGCAACACGGGGAGGGTCGGTAGTCAAGGGAGAATCAGTCCTGGTGGCTGATGAGGTACCTGTGAGTGTATCGCTCGTAAAGGGCGGTCCCGCAGTTCCTCTGGCGGCCTGTTCAGCCAGCATATCGACTAGCAGCCCAGCGTCAGGACCGCAGAAACTCGGCGCAGAGGCATTCCCCTGGTCTTCAAAACCTACATCATGAAAGGATTCACCCTCAGTCGAGTTCTCTTTCCCTATAATCAAAAGATATATTATCGGATGCAGGTATACCTGAGTAAGAAGCGGTGGGCTCGACGCTATACTCTGGCCCAAGATCAATGTTCAAATCGATGCCCAGAGAACCGTCATGAAGGGCGTCGCACATCTGCTGCACGAAGCAATCCATGTTATCCGGACCAGGGGATGCAGGAGGCAATGGAAGTTCACCCTCTTCAAGGAACCCTGGAACATAAAGCACGGTTATGAATCCCAGAAGGTAAATCATGTCAAAATATTGAAAGTAACGGAGGGTTACCTTCCTCCCTGTCGGCAAAGCCTCCGGAATCTACTCCATGAGAGCGTTGATCAACAGGAGGTCTATAGGCAATCTTCTTCCTTTTCAAAGGACCACCCCTCTTGGAACCGACGGGACGATTGTGCGAAGTTTGTCCACCAAACTTGGATTTCGCACGACGTGAAGCGAGAGGTTCATGGTCATCGGCCGATCCACCTGAAACAACAAGGATTATTTCATGTACCAAAGTTGAGGTGAAGGGAATCAAGAAGCATAACAAACCTGCATCAAGTTCTACTTGGTCGGTGTCTATGCCCATTTCCTCCTCACAAGCTTCATCGCCATCCGCAGGAAGGTGCTCTCCATCAACTCTGCTTGAAGGAGGAGATTGAGCAGGCCTCTTCCCCTGCTTCCGAGCAGCCGTCATAGCAGCCTGAACCAAGTGCTCAGACTCTAACTCCGAAAGGCTCTTCACACCTATGGATTCATAGGCAGAAAGGAACCACTTGCAGCTAAGGAAGGTGATCATCGGTTTGCGCTTATACGAAGGAAGAGCAAACTGAGCCCCGGTGCAACCAACCATGGTCCATAACCACGCTCGTATACCGTCGACAAGCCCTCCCTTAACCTGTAAACCACGGCTCGGATTCCCAACATATAGTTGGTCGTAGCCGAACTGACGTGCGAAACGGCAGGGAAGGTAAGGCTCAATATGGCAACGGTTCTTCACCCGAAGAACAAGATACCCGATGCGGATGTTTACCAGCCATCGGAAGCAACCGACGTCAAGAGCAGTCCGGTTAGTTCGGGGTTTCTCCATATCAGTCAACTCCTCGCCATAACGTCCAGAAAATTGAGGAAAGCACTTGAAGAGCTCCCAGTTCCGACGAACTTGAAGTTCTTGTTGTACATCTTCAAATTTCTTCCCAAGCCACCTACTCCTCTCCAACAGTTGTAGGAAAGGAACAGGGGTGTCAACGATGCGGGGAGCTGACATCAAGTCAGGCCGGTGTAGAACGAACCATGCCATCAGATAAGCATAAGGCAGCTCAACCTTCGGGCAGGTAAGCTCGGTCGAGGGCTTAGAACCCACATGGGTAAGAACACGAACTACACCCCTGAGCCCACAATGAATGCTAGCCACCATCGCTAGAAGCAAGGACAGCTCCCGCCCATAGGCTAACTGGACGGCCGGGAAGAGCACCTCGACTGGTAAGTCATCCGAAGACTGGTATGGCACAACGCACTTCTTCAACCAGAGTGCGAGGTAGCCGGCCAACAGAGACCGAGGCTCTATAGACTTCTGCGCACGACGGAGGAAAGAACGGAACGTGGTCCCGGCGGGAAAAGCTCCCTCGGCGCTGGCAATAGTATAAGAATGAGTTTCATTCTTCTCCATCAGCTCGTTAATAGTGGTGAAGTCCAAGACATCCAACTCACGGATAGGTCCAACGAAATCACCCTCCAGGTTTTGAAACAAGTAAACGGCGAACTGCTTCAAGCTGATCTTCTTCTTCGTCTTAGCTGGAGCAGAAGTTTGGAGCAGTGAGGTATGGTAGTGACATGTGAGATCCCAAAGCGTGTCATACATATCAGGGTTATCTTTCTTTAGCAAATCCAACTGCTGGTTGGAAGGAAAGTACTCCTGATACGGGCAATTCCCCATCGGAAGGCCCGAAACCTGGTGCATCTCATGAAGAGCCAGCCCTAGTTCCCCGCCGCTTGTGAGGAAAGTGTTGCTATCAGGCATGTATGTCTCTAACAGTGCCAAAAAGTGGCGGCAACTGACTGGGATCCCGTACATGGTAGCTCGTATGGGCGCATATAACCCACTATCCTTCAGATCCCTCTCCCACCTTCCCAGAACATAGCCGGTCATGCGGGTCCACCACCCCTTGCCCGGCGAAGAAGCCCAACCGTAGCATCGGTAATCCAGTGGAGGTAACTGTCTTCCAAGCTGAGCTAGACGATTCTTCACGGTAAGAGCAGCCGCCGACACCTTGCCTGGAGGTGCGGTGTCGAGACCCATGATCCCGGGGCGAAGACCGCAAATGGATTGATACCCCAAAGAACCGGGACTCTTATGATGAGAAATGTATCCGCACTGGATGTGGACAGCAGCATTGGTAAGAGACCAGGACATCTGTCGCCCCACAGCCTGTCTCTCCAAGAGAGTAAAAGAACACTGGCGAGGAATGGAAGGAATATATAAAAGAGCTCCCTCGTCAAGGGTTAGCCAATGCTCCTCAGCAAGAGTCAGCACGGCAGGATCCTCGGTGCGATCCCCGAATAGGAAATCTGGCTTCTTTAAAGCCTCAGTAGAAGTAGCATCTGCGGTGAGGGGAGCATCGGTGATAAGTTGGCGTAAACAGTGACGCCCTCCCTCCTTTATCAGACGACAGAATTCGTCTGAACGATCATGGCCAAACTGCGGAAGGGGATCGATGATCTGCCTAGCGGAAGCTGAAGAGAACACTTCCCTGCTGCAACCGGTAGGGGCATGGTGAGGGAGACTACCCCCGGGAAAATCGACTGCAACAGAGCATGAAGATGGAATCAGAAAATTCATGTCATAAGATTACTTGCGGGATAACCGGAGTGACGATTTCGAGCGTCCTACACCGAGAGGACGGTACGTATCATCACGTAGATACCGTGATAATATATACCGACCTATAAGGTGTAAGACGACACGAGATCGCCCCGATATATCCGAAGACTTGAATTGGCTAAAGCAAAACAAGTCTAAAACCTTAACCCCCGCGGGAGGGGTATCGGTTCTTCCTTCATGACCCGCGAGAGGTCAATCCGGGATACAGAAAATCAAAATCCTCACCCCTATAAAAAGAAGCCGCTGAAGAAGATACAGCGGGAGCCTCCTCCTCGCTGTGCTGCGAGTGGGAGCGACTCCTGGAAAGCTGAGCACGACGAGAAGACATCACAAATCTGCAGTGAAGAGCAGTACATCAGGTACAATATATAATACACGAAATATCAAAAAAGGGGAAATTAAGCACTTGGACTTGAAATCCTATAAACAAATAGGATTTTGCAGTTAAAGTCTAATTAAACCTACGAATTTCGTGCGTGCAAAACGATAATTCGTTGTTTCGCGGTAAAATTTTGGTGAAATACCCAAAATACCCCCGTGCTC
>BQKN01065943.1:884572-896525 GCA_022839385.1 Asparagus kiusianus | reverse complement strand
TTCTTGTTAGCTGCTAGTAACCACTTGCAGCTCAAGAAAGTGAGGTTCAACTGCCGATCAATACTCGGGAGGCTGAACTTAGCACCAGTACAGCCAGTCACGGTCCACAACCATGCACGGAGACCGTCTACCAAACCACTATGGGTCCGAAACTGCTGACGAGGATTCCCGATGTAGAGCTGATCATAGCCAAACTGGCGAGCGAATCGGCAGGGTAGATATGGCTCTATGAAGCACTGATCCCTCACCCGAAAAGTCAGATAGCCAGGCCTGATGTTCACCAACCAGTTGAAGCAGCCAATGTCTAAGTGAGTCCGATACTCTCTCGGCCTCTCATCATCTATCAAGCACTCGCCGTATCGGCCGGAGAACTGCGGAAAACAAGTGGAGAATGCCCAACACTTGTGGACCTGCAGCTGCTGTCTGACATCAGAAAATCCGCGGCCCTCCCACCTGCCATTCTCAAGCAACTGTAGCAGGGGAACAGAGTGGTCTGTGGCGTTCAGCACCGACATCATATCCGAGCGGTGGAGGACGAACCAAGCCATCAGATAAGCGTACGGAAGCTCCACCTTAAGAGTGGGAATCTGACCTGGCAAATCGGTCTCCTTCCGTATGAAGGCACTGGAAAGCTGTCGAAGTCCTCGGTGAATGTCAGCTACCATCACCGGAAGAAGTGAAAGCTCTTTCTTATAAGCAAGCTGAACGGCCGGGTAGAGCACCTCTAAAGGCAATGCATCACCAGACTGGTATGGAACCACACACTTCTTCAACCAAATAGCGAGATAACCGGCAAGAAGAGTCATCGGCCGAATCGGAGTGGTCGCATGCCATAAGAAAGATCTGAATCTGGTCTTCGCAGGGAAGCCACCCTCAGGACTGCTAGTGGTGTAGGAGTGAGCATCAATCTTCTTCAACAAACTGTTCACCTCTGAGGGAGTAAGTGGGGCCAACTCACAAATAACCTCGCCAGAACTGTTCTCCAGGTTCTTGAATAAATAGTTCGCAAACTGCTTCAGACTCACGGAGGCCTTGGTCCTTTTCGCTAAAGGTTCAGACTGTGCCAAAGCAACGTGATAATGACAAGTGAGATCCCATAAAGTCTCATAGCGATCAGGCATGCGATCCTTCAACTGGTCCAATTCACGATTAGAGGGAAAGTACTCCTGGTATAACATCTGTCCCATAGGCAAGCCAGAAATCCGGTGCATCTCGTGAAGAGCCAAGCCCAACTCCCCCTGCCGGGTCAGAAAAGTGTTCGAGTTTGGATTATATAGCTCGAACAAAGCACAAAAATGTCTCAAACTGACAGGCAAACCATACATGGTGGCACGAACGGCTGCATACAAACCGCAAGCGTATAACTCCTCGCCCCATCGGCTCAAGACGTATGTCGTCATGCGACTCCACCAAGACTTGTCCGAAGAGTGGACCCAACCATAAATCCTGTGACGAGTCGCAGGCATCTCCCGTCCTAGGGCAGCGAGGCGATTCCTCAAGGTCAAAGCAGTAGCGAGAAGCTCGGTACGTGGTGGTGCATCTAGTCCCAACACTCCGGGATGTAATCCGGTGATGTGACTCCTGCTCGAGCCAGGAGCTGCCTGATGGGTGATATAGCCGCAATGGACGTTCTCATGATCCTCCGTCAAGCGCCACGACATCTCCCGTGTCACGGCCTGACGCCTGAGCTCAGTCAATGAGCGATGCTGAGGAATCTCCGGCAAGTATATGAAGCCACTGCCGGTCTTGTGGATCCACTGCTCAGCGTCAATGAATACGGCTTCTGTGTCATCGACGGAATCACCAAACATGAAATCGCTCTTCCGAAGAGGCTGGGTAGAGCTGGCATCCTTCACAAAGGGCGCATCTGTGATCAGCTGACGAATGGCTCGATGACTACCTTCCCTCACCACCTGGGCAACCTCAGTCGACGTGCCCGGAGCAAACTGAGGAGTAGCTGGAATAGGAGAAGGATCGTCGGAGATCGAGTAATACTCGCCACGACGCCCACAGACTGCGTGGGACGAGAATGAACCAGAAGGGTATCCCACTGCAAAGTGAACAGTTAAACACTGGTTAGCCCCGATTATAAAAGGAAATTGAACTCATCTTACAGATAGTTAAGATAGAGTCATTGCCTTATAAAGGGTGAGACGATTTGGCCACATTGTGCAATTACAACACAGGGTATGTCAGCAACATATCCCTACCTTATAAAGCGCAATGTAGCGTCAAATCGCCCCCTTTAATTTTGAGATATGGTTTTGACCAAGCAAAACATATCTTTGAAGCGTCGATCCTCACCAACGAGAATCAAGGCTCTTCCCGATTGCCTCGCCAAGGAGAACAACGTGGGGTAAAAATGGACCAATTTGCAAATTTTCAAGAAAAGAGGGGTTAATTTGCAAAATTCCCAAATATGCCAAAAGCGTCGATCCTCACCAAGGAGAATCAAGGCTCTTCCCGATTGCCTCGCCAAGGAGAACAACGTGGGGTAAAAAAGGACCAATTTGTAAATTTACAAGAAAATAGGGACTAATTTGTAAATTTCCAAATACTGCCAAAAATAGCTCACCAGCATAGGAGGGAGGCGCACCATCAGCCGACATAGCAGGGGAACGACCTCTCGAAGCACGCGACATGACAAGCTGCAAAATAAGTTAAAAGAGGTCAGATCTAGAAAAAAGATCACTTTTTATCAGATCTACCCCCTGAAAGAGAAGCTCGAGGCGTCAAATCACACCCTCAACCCTCACATATGATCCTACAAATGCCTAAATTAAAATTGAGCATGAAAAAGATCATAATTGTGGAAGATTTACCTGAAGAAAGGCTCGAGATCCAACGAAGATGAGACCTTTTTGGAAACTCTCAGCACGCGCTCGAGGGGCCTAAAAGAAATTCTAAAGATGGAATTTTTGGGGAGGTTTCTCAGTCAAAGATCCAAAGGAAGACTAGATCTAAGACAAAGATCAAATTTTGGCGAAGAACGGATGCTCGACGGAAGAAAAAATCAAGAGGGGAGGGGAGATTTTCGGCCGGCCCTAGAGAGGAAGAAAAAAAAAGAGAAAAATCCCTCTTTTATAGCCTTGAACCAGATCTGGTTGAACCAGACCAGACCGGGCTGGACCAGACCAAGCCAAATTGGACCAGACTGAGTCAGAATGAGCCCGAATTGAGTCTGAATGGGCCAGATTGAGCCAGATTGAACCTGGCTGGACCTGACCAAGCCAGAGTAGACCAGATTGAGCCAGAATGAGTCAAATTGAACCAGTTTGGACCAAATTGAACTAGTTTGGACCAATTTCGAACCAGTTTGAGCCAAATTCGAACCAGAATTCGAATTGGAGTTGAATTAAGCATTGAAATGATTTCAGATCAACCTACGGTTCAGTTCCTCACCTATTTAATCCCTCTCTCACATATTTGGAAGAGTTGGAAAGATGTTTGAGCCCAAATAATGCCTTTCTGGTACATTTTTTGGGCCGGTTCAGATTATTCGAACCTAAAAGAATACTCCAATAAGGTATACGAGTATAAACTATTCCCTATTTTTATTGAGAAGTTCCTGGAGAGTATTCTTCTAAAAATATTCTTAAGGATAACTCAATAACACGACGCCGGACAACGCGTCGCAAATGAAGACTCTGCGCCAACAATCGAGCGTTAGTTGTACGTCAAACCAACCAGCACAAGCTAAAAGATTGAAAAATCAGGAATCGACTTTAAGTTCAAACTCCGACAACGGTCAGACAATAAATGCAGCACCGGAATCCTTACAGACATTCGACAAAGCACCGAATAGCCTGAAAGAATGAAGGAATACAGAACGAAAGTCGTTCCAGGGCCCGTTACACCGACAAAGGGTAAGGGACAATCAAATCCAAAATATCCCAGACTCCTCTATAAAAGAATGAGGCTAGAACATTTTGGAGGGGGTATCTGTAGGCGTGTAAAATTGCCTATAGGTCCCTTAGCTTAGCTCGGCATGATGATTCGACAAATCAACGGACGTTCGAGCAACGAAACGAACTAAAGAGGCTACGAAGCTAACGAACCGCATGTGAACAACGTCAATGGTTCGGGGAGTCAACGAGTCATCCAACAAAGCGGATTTGAACTCAAACACCGACTGGGTTTTACTGCTAAATCAGGAATCAAGTCAACAAATTAACAAAACAGCTGAACAACGGACAAAAACCGGAAACAACGGAAAACGACGAAACCAGCGCACCTGGGGGAACTCGGCCCGAACCGAACCACCCTAAGGTGGCTCGGCCAAGGCCGAGCCACCCCTGGGTGGCTCGGCTATGGCCGAGCCACCCAGAGGTGGCTAGGCACAGTTTTGAGTGCCTATAAATAGGCCTGGCACTCGTTCATTTGAGAGGACTTTTGGTTGAACTTCTGAAGAGCCGAAACTCTGCCGGATTGTCATCTCAACTCGGAATTGTGAAGGCTTGAAGCTTGGACCCTCGGATTCAGTTTTCGGCGAGCACCCGCGACAAACAAGGCAGGAGTTCGAAGAAGCTAATCCTCAGATCTACATCGTTCTACTCCGGATCTAAGCTTGGTTCTTAGATCCCGAGATTCGAGCGGTCGTTTCCTTGGCGAAACGATCCCTCCCGGCTATTATCTCCTTGGTGGGATAATACCCGTAATACGTTGTAGATCTGCCTGGATCCAGATCTCGTGGTGGTCAACGGTAATCAACCCCGGCGCAGGCAAAGAACCCCACAAAGCGAGCAACCGTAAAACAGGAGCTCGCGATCTGTTCAAAGGAAAGTTGTAATTTTTTTTGTTTCTTTCTTTATTTCGATCTCCATTGTAACCGGCTCTTATAAAAAGACCGGATATTTGTAAAACGCATAAAGTTGTTTTCAAAGTTTGTAATGGAATCCTCAATGAAGAAGAACACGATTTTCCACGCGAACAATATAGGGGCCACGAGAACCGGTGGCTGGGTGAGATACTTCTTGATCTCTTCAAATGCTTTTTGACATTCCCCATCCCACACAAAGGATACTCCTTTCTTCATGAGCTTCAAGAAAGGTTGGCAGCGCCCCGAAAGGTTAGATATGAACCTCCGGATGTAGGCTAGTCTACCTTGCAAACCTCGGAGTTCTTTGAGGTTCTTCGGCGGTGGCATGTCTTGGATGGCGCGCACCTTCTCTGGATCCAAAGAAATCCCCTTGGATGTGACAATAAATCCTAAGAATTTTCCACTTGATACTCCGAGAAATGATTTTGTTGGGTTCATCTTCAGCTGATGTGTCCGCATGATATCGAACATTGTCTTCAGATCTGCAAGATGATCACCCTTACATTGGCTTTTCACCGCTATGTCGTCAACGTAGCATTCTATCTTTTTACGCAGATATTCGTGGAAGATAGTGTTCATTGCACGTTGATAGGTTGCGCCTGCATTTTTCAGGCCGAAGGGCATCACTGTGTAGCAATACACCCCCAGCGGTGTTCTGAATGCAGTATGCTTCTCGTCGTCCGGGTGCATCTTGATTTGATTGTACCTGGAGAATCCGTCCATGAAAGACATTCTTTCGTATCCGCAGGTGTTGTCGATCATAACATCCGTAATAGGAAGCGGAAATTCGTCTTTTGGACAAGCTGCGTTAAGGTCACGGAAATCAATGCATATACGGACCTTACCGTTTTTCTTGGGAACTGGAACAATGTTAGCTACCCAGTCTGGGTGTTGTTCTTCCCTGACAAAGCCTGAGTCAATGAGCTTCTTCACTTCGGACTCAATTGCTTCCATGATCTCGGGACGAAACCGGCGTTGTTGTTGTTTAACGGGTTTGGCATCCGGATCAATGTTGAGACGATGCGTAGCCACTTTTGGGTCAAGACCAGGCATGTCTTCATAATTCCAAGCGAAGACATCTATATATTCTCGGATGAGGGATATAAGGTCTTCTTTCTCGACTGATGATAAATCTTCGGCTATGAAAATGGGCTTAGGGTCATGTTCGTCTCCCATGTTAACCTGGACCACTTTATCTTCAGTGGGTGGTTCACGTTGTTCGAATCGCATATCCCACAAAATGTTAAGATGTTTGATCCAGGGGTCATTGGTCGATTCCATTAACCCTTCATCATTCCCTGCATCTTCATCCGGGTGATCGATTGAAACCATATTCACGGTCAGATTTCTAAAGAGAGGTCCGACACTGACATCGGACTCATATGCAGATGTTCCGGATGAGCGGTCCTGACGCAGATAACTACTTATTTCATTTTCTGAGACAGCAGGAGGTGCGACAAATCCTAAACCCCTTCTAGTCTTTTGATAGTAATCTGGGGGTTTCCCTTCGGGGGTTAGGGACATTCGGATTGGTGTTCGCCTTCCCTTCCCGAAGTTTAGACCTTGCTTTTCGTTAAAGTCATACCCCATTTGTTTCATTAGTCGAAGGGAGTTAGGTTCGTGATAATGGAATTGAGGAACTCCATCGTCTTCCTCCGAGCTTCCTCGTTTGAGTTGTATCGGTTTGACTTTTTCGAAACAGATCGGCTTCCGCCCTTTCCTTTTGGATGGGACTTTAAAGAAAGCCTTCTGTGCGTCCTCTATTTCTTCGTCTGAAATAAAAGACGACTTGATCGGCAATGTGAGTGATGCCTCTGTGCACAGTACGTGCCATGGGTTGGTACCTACATTAGAATTATTCTCTATTTGTTTATTGTTAAGAGAGACATCAGACAAGTACGCTAAAATGAAATCTTCATTAATGCACCACTCGCCCCCACTCGGTACATCATTATTACTCTCACCCTGACCCATTACATCAAAGTTTAATTCCCAAGGACAATCTTCCTCAGGATCTGGCTCGATGTCAGCTTCATTACCGCTATCTACATCTTCTTTCTCTTGGGATTCCAAATAGAAGACGGAGTCAGTGTGGAAGTTTTCTACTCCTCGGAAGGGGTATTTTTCTGCGATTAGGGTTCGATCTTCGCCCTCATCATTGGCATACTTCATAACCTGATGCAGGGTGGATGGGACAATGCGGTTTGCATGTATCCTTGGTCGTCCTAGCAAAAGATTGTAAGACGTGTCCGTATCTATGATGTAGCATGCTACCTCAGACTTAAGATCTCCGATCTGGCACCTGAGCTTGATCTTTCCCAGGGGTCGGCTACTGTTTGCATTGAACCCGAAGATAGTAGTCTGGGTAGTGTGCAGTCGGTGCATAGGAATCCCTAATACCTGCATGACCCTGTAGGGCATGATGCTGAGCGCTGAGCCCGGGTCAACTTGAACACAACTGATTTCCGAAGATCCAATATACCCTGTGTAGTACAGTGGTCGGTCATGTTCGTGTTTGACCTGCATGTCTTCTTGTGTGAATGATATGCATGGTAGACTTCTTGCCGCTTGCAGGCATTGCAGACAGGTTTGATCATCAGAAGCCTCGGGAATCGGAGTGACTTGTGTAATAAAGCTCTCCGTATTCTTTAAAGCTTCGATCAGAGCTTCCTTGGTAGTTTTAGATAACTTCAAGAGCTCGTATAAAGTGATTCTGGCCGGTATGTTGGCCAATTGCGCCATGACGTTGAATTGAAAGGGAGCGCTTGACTCCCCGAGTTCCTGGTGAAGATTTTTATTGAACCGGAGCTCTTTCTGTTTGCCTTTGTCGACCGGCTTCTTCGGCACAGAACCCCTAGCGTCTTGGGGCTGTTCTTCCACCTCTTGAGCATTCTGGCCGTAATCCCTCAAGTAGGCTTTTCCTGACCGAGTGCCAGGGTTGTCTCCTGGATATGCTGCCAGGACAATCCTCTCCTCTTCTGAATCAGTAAGAGGTTTGAGGTGGTCATCGTTTTCGGTAACGGAGGGGCTAATCATGTTAGAAGATTTAGCCTTGCCTCCCTTCTTTCTGGACGAGGTGCTCGTCCACTGTTGATCTCCAAGCAAGTCAGGATGGACCCACATGATTTCCCCTTTTGGGGTGGTGAGGGGTACCAACCCCCTGTCCTTCTGACTATGCAAGTCAGCATTCTTTAGGTGCATTTCTCCCTTGCGGATGGGTACAACACCGTTCGCGGTTACCACCGGGGGAAAGTCACCAAATTGGACCGCTATCATATTAGTGGATACGGTCTTCTGCTCTGGCTTCAAGGTGAGCACATTAGCGTTTACCAAATTCTGCAAGATGTCTTTGAAGACATAGCACTTTTTGGTAGGGTGCCCCAGAAATCTGTGATAACGACAATAGTTAGGGTCATCTACTTTCCCTGCTTCATCTGGCTTCCTGATTTCAGGCAACCGGAGCTTGTCGTTCTTTCGAAGCAATTGGAATAAGGTATCCACATGCTCTTCTTTGAATGAATATTGTTTGGGCGCTCTTTGCTGATTTGGCGTTTTGCCTTGCTTGTTCGGCGGCGGAACTCGCGTGTAGTCGGCTGCCAAAGTCTCCTTTCCCTTAGACCGCTGGGCATTTTGCTGATTGCGTTGCTGTTGCGGTTTGGGTTGTGGCACTTCTTCAGCTTTGACACGCGCCACTATCTCCTCTGCTTGTTCTCCTTGCGAAACTAGTTGTCTCCAGGAGCGACACTCTGCTACTCCCATCTGAGCGAGGAGTTGGGTCTGCAGGTTGTGCCTGCACGTTTCAACCAGAGTTGATTGAGTCATACCTGAGGGGCATCGCAATGCCATGCTGCGGAATCTTTCTACATAGGACTTGATTGACTCTCCTTTCCTTTGCTTAGTGGCAAGAAGAGTCGGGACGGAGACCTCCGTATCGTCCTCAAAGAATCTGGCCAAGAATAGCCTTTCCAGATCTACCCATTTTTGGATAGATCCAGCAGGCAGCTTCATGAACCATTCGAAAGCGACACCCTTAAGGGTACCGATGAATAACCTGGTCAGGACAGCATCATTCGCTACTACGTCTCCAGTTTAGGATTTGAAGTAGTAGATGTGTTGATTCGGCGATCCTGTGCCATCGAAAGGTTGTAAGGTAGGGGCATTAAATTTTGGTGGGTAGGGAGCTGTATCCCACTCAGCAGGGTAAGGCCGTACTACTCCCTCTTCGCGAAGCTCGCTTCTGTTAGCGATTGCGTTGAGGCGAGCCTCCAGTTCATCCACCTTGGTGGATTGAGGGTGCAGTTCTTTTTCTATCTCCTTCTCACCTTCGGAAGAAGATCCCAGATTGTGAGTCTCACGATCTGAATGTTCGTGCACTCTTTGTTTTCCTTTCGAAGTTGTCTTCCGGGAAGACTCAGGTTTGTGGCTTTTTTCAGCGAGGAGCTGGGCTAACATATCCTTTAATTGGAGAAGTGTCTCCTGTTGCGCCTGGAGCATGACATGGTGCTCGTTCACCTTTTTGGCTATATCCTCGGGGCTTTCCGTCATGTAGGCAGAAACTCCTTGTGCTCCGACAGAGCTTGAAGATTGAGACTCGGCTATTGCCGAGTGTTCATCACTTATTGTAATGCCTTTGGCTAACTTTTGATAGTTAACCGGGCGAATAGCTCCTGTCCGAGTCCGAGTATTCCGATATACTCCTTCGAGTTGGTCACAAATTTCCCTAACAGTTGGGGAGTGACTTCTTTGCGACTCGTCGGAATCGGAATGCGAAGCTTTCCCTCGGCCGATCATGTTGATAGTGACCTGAGGGTACTCAGATTTCTTTTTGTGTCGGCGTTGTCGTTTGGCAGGCCTAACGACATTTGTTAACCTGTCGAACACAGATTGCCGAGGTGTAGATGTGCAGCAATGGCACTCCAAAAGAACCGCCGAAATAAGCCTCTCACATTGGCATGAATGAGCTGCTTGCATTGTTGGTTTTCCCTTTGACAGCAATTCCCGCAGGTCAGGAACTTGGGAGGAACTTTTCCCCAGGCTTGGGAGTGGAGATGGAACCCCCTGCCCTTGGGTAGTTGAGACTAGTTCTTGTCGAACGTGGATTTTGAAACCACGCTGATCTTTCTGAACCTAGCGGACCTCTTGAAGATCGCGTTCTCGAAGAACAGCACCAGAGTGGCGTTCTTGAAGATTAACGCGAGGGTCGCGTTGGGATTTGTAAACGTTAGGCCGAGGCCTACGTTTAAATGATGAAACAGACCCGCGAGGGTCCTGTTTTGTTTGAACACGCCCTTGTGGGTCGCGTTTAGTTGGTGAAACAGACCTGCGAAGGTCATGTTTTGTTTGAACGCGCCCCTGGGGGTTGCGTTTAATTGGTGAAACAGACCCGCGAGGGTCGTGTTTTGATTGAACGCTTCCCTGAGGGTCGCGTTTGATAGCTTCCTTCTGAGGGCTGCGTTTTGAGGAGACAACGCGCCACTCAGGGTCGCGTTTCAGCTGAATTAGCCGAGGCTCATAGTTGGGCTCATTGCCACGAAGCGAGCGTTCTGTTTTGGGAACGCTAAGTTCGGCTGAAGTTTCAGGAACGCGATCTTCGCGTTGAGCCAACATTCGGCTCTCACGTAAGTGTGCTCGTCGTATGGATCTTCTCCGTCGGCGAGCGGTGTTCCTCTTGGCTTGTTTTAAAGCCTTAGCAGCAGCGTCGTTGACGCATATGGAACTCGTTTCTTCCAGAGGCCGTTTGTGGCCCGAAGCATGCCTTGCTGACGCGGCTGTGGGATCTTCCGCCAACAGAGCCAGTTTGAGTTCCTGACCGAAGGAGAGGGCTTTCTTCGGCACTTCAACAACAGAATCGATCTCCTTAGAAATCTTGCGGACACCATGCCTAGCCTTAGGGCTAAGCGATCCAGAGGACAAGGCCTCCTCGTATTTCGCTTGATCAAACTCTACGACGAGAGTTTCTACAGTCGTTCCCATGAGGTGGACGTCGGACTGCGCTACCACTTCTTCATCGGAAAAGCTAGTCCCCAGCGGAGTCGCCATCTTTTGTTTGTAGGAAAAATTGCAAAGAAGAGAATAAAAGAAATTTGATTTTGATTCCTTTAAATCTCGATTACAACTTGATTACAAAAGAGAAGAAAACGAGTTTGGTTTTCTCCTTTGTTTAAAACTGGGTTCTTCTTGGTAGCGATGGAGTGCCTCCTTCGATTGCTTGCGTCGAACTTGCTCTCCGTTGACGATCCGACCGTCTCTTATTGTAGGCGTATAAAATTGCCTATAGGTCCCTTATCACAGCTCGACGACGCCAATTCAACAAACGGACCATCGAGCGACGTATCCAAGCACGACCGTTATCCCGCCAACGCCGAAGCCAAGCCATACGCAACGGAGCAGGTTAACGAGGTGACGAAGCCAACAAATCGCACCCAAGCATTGGAATGCATCCACTCGCACGCGGAATCAAACCAACGTTTCGGGGAATCACCGAGTCATCTAAACAAGAGCGAACTCGGTGATACAACGATCGAATCAAGATCAATTCCGGACTCGAACTCGGAAGTGGGTTTACTGCCAAATCAGGAATCGGATCAAAACGAATCGAATCCGAACAAGTCAACCACACAACCGAATCAAAGTCCAAATCCGAACAACGGAGAACCGGAAACACCGGAAAACTCGAACGACTGACGAAACAACGGAACACCTAAGGGGGCTCGGCCAAAGCCGAGCCACCTGTGGGTGGCTAGGCACTGTTCTGTGCACGGGGCACAGTTTCGAGCGCCTATAAATAGGCCTTGTGCTCATTTGGTTCAGAGGGGGGATTTTGGAGGAGGCGAAGCCCTGCTGGATTGAAGACTCAGATCTAAACAAGATTCAAACTTTGAAGGCTTTGGAGACTTGGACTTCCAGATCCGGTGCTCAGCGATCGTCAACGCCAAATAAGGCAGGAGTTCGAGAGGATCGGATCTTCAGATCTACACGATCACACTCCGGATCTAAGCTTGGTTCTTAGATCCCGAGATTGAGCGGTTGTTTCCTTGGTGAAACAATCCCTCCCGGCTATTATCTCCCTTTGCGGAATAATACCCGTTATATCGTGTAGATCCGACCGGATCGAGATCACGCGGTGGTCCACGG
>BQKN01065943.1:860129-884562 GCA_022839385.1 Asparagus kiusianus | reverse complement strand
TGTTGTGGAGTGTGAAAGTCGTCAGATTGTAACTTTCACTGTAGATTGTGAAGACTGCTGAATAGAGTTTCCATCAGTTGTCGGAAGTGTCGTCGAATTGTAACTCTTCTCGATCTATATGAAAAGGCCTCCATTTGCAGTTTCTTCGTTTATCGACCCGAAAGCTATTTGATTGTAGCTTTCGTTGTAGGAGCTTAGACGGGAATCAACATCCATAGTGTCTTTTAGACGAATATTTGCCCACAGCTCTCTACCAAGCAATTCACCAACTAAGTCCAACCTTTTATTTCTAAAATCATTACACTGCTCATCAGCATCTTTATTAGTTATGCTGTTGTCGCAGCCATCAAGATCAATCATCTCATAAATGAGGTCGTGTTTGCGGTGATCGTGGAAGTCGTTTGATTGTGACTTCCGTTATCGGGGCTTGTTTTAATCAGCTACCCATTGTGATTTTTAGACAGCCTACATAGAGCCCTAGACTCTTGGGTTGGATTTTGATTTTTGTGAGTAGAATTCTTGAACTTTTGGTCTGGATTCTCAAACTTTTGCTTTGGATTCATAGATTGATGGTCAAATTCTTGGACTAAATTTTAGATTCATTGATTATTTGCATTAGGAGTTTCAAATTAAAGTATTATGTTGGATAATAATCATTAACAAAAAAATAAACATTAATCTAAAAATCCGCCCTCATTTCGATTAACGGATGATAACAACAAAAATGAATACATCTTGTAATCTATTTAAATAGTACAAACAAAATCTATGTAATATAATATTAAATATTTAAAATATTTATATATTTAAGAAATGTTAAATAATGAATATATCTAAGTTTATATTAAATATATATAAAGTGACTGTATAGTATTAAATATATTTCATTTTAAATAAATTTTTAAAAGTTTGATTAAAAATATTTTAAAATAAGTACATTCAATGATAATATATATAACTTAGAAATGTGGAATATTGTAAAATTAAATATATGTAATTTGGAATATATTAAATATTTAAATAAGTAAATAGAAGAGGAGAGAGGAAATCCACATAGTAACATCAGAATTCATCAATTTTAACTTGGACTTTCTCTTAAAAATTTCTCATAAAAAACTATACAGTTGGATTGGATTGTGGAGTTTGAAATTCTAGTTCTTAAAACAATCCTAGACAACCAATAACACGTTAAATTCAAATCAAATTCCTAATCCTAAACCACTAACACGTTAAATTTAAATCCAAATTCTAGTCCGAAACGAATAACACCTTAAATTGCAATCCAAGAAAAAGTCCAAGTCCAAAGCAACAGTCCTCAACTAATAACCCCACTTAATTTTTATAATCTCTCCAAACTTACACAACCCTAGAAATTGAACTCTGATTTCCCACTAGGATCTGAAAGAATCATTCAAGAGTTGCATCTTCAATATCGGTTTGTGCGAATTTGTGTCTCTGGGTTACAGTCTGATCTTCTATAAGGTAATTTATTAAATTATCCTCAAAACTAGATTTTCATGTGGCTTTTTATTCTTTTTGTTAGTTGAGGATTCTCATGTGGTTTAGAGTAAGAAGGGATGAAAATATTATTTTTCTGAAAATTTTCGTTGTTAATTTGGATTTTAATGAATTTTGACTGGAAATAAATAAACTTTAAATGGGTTTTTAATTGATTCAACGAATGTTTGGAATATAATTAACCATTTTTTATTATGTGCAAGTCACATGGCATAGCTTAGGAAAACATTCCAATTTTAGGAAAACATTCCAATAGGATACTTAAACATCAAGAAAACAGGTAGGGCATATAAGTGCAAAACATAAGGTGTCTAAGGGATTCAGATTCTCTCTGTTGCAAAAAGGTAGAGGAGAGACCACTAATTCAATTACTCCAATCATTGATTATTTAGTGTATAGTTTTAATTTGTCTTCTTGAATGTAATATAGAAATTGATGTGATTCATGGAAATAGGATAAGTATTATATTTCGATGAATCACAATCGTCCACAACCATCCATTAAATAATCAATGGGTTAGAATTTAAAGTAAATGTCTCCATTGCTTTTGATAGTGAAGAAGATGCTAATATGCATTTATATGCATTTTAGCCGATATTTATGGCCGCATTCGTCATTCAAACATTGTTAATGCAACATAGAGAAAGTGATCAATTTCTGAAACAGGAAACACATTTCATGTATTCACCGGTAAAGTTTATTCCAATGATTCCAATGATTGATATACACGTATAATAGAGGTACATTCTTGAAAATGTAAAACGATTACAAGCATGCTACATGTATAGTTTTCCCTGCTCCCTTTTCTGCGGGGAGTATGAATCGACATGTAAAATTGTGTAGAATAATCAATTGATTAACTTCTTGACAAGCTTCAGTTTTTCTCTGCTCTCGGAACTCTTCGAACTCTTAGAGCAGCTACAGCCTACGACCTCCTAATTACTTAAGAGCGAAACTTTCCTTGATCATTATATAAACATAAAGCAATACTCCAAGTAGATGAGTCCAGTATTGTGTAGGTTTGGAAGTAAAACTGAAAGCTTCCCACAATCAGACCAATGTCATCATTTGAACAGAAGTTAATGCAATACCAATCTGTTATGTGGCTTTTCCTGTTACAAGCTCATGTTGCTGATAGTCATCACGATAAAGAATCCCACGAGGAGAGACTAGCCGCTGTAAAGCTAGCGAAAACCGAGCCTGTATAGCTTATACTAATCAGCATCAGTTAAATATCAGAGATACCATCTAAATTCTGGTACCCTTGGGAGTGTTGGAGAACATAAACAGAAACTAAAACATATAACAAATATCATTCAGACAAAAAATTTGTAAGTTGAAAATTATATTTACCCATTGAAAAACTGCAAGGGCCCACCAGCAGCCGGCAAAACTACCACCTCCATTGCTTATTAGCTGAAAAAAAAAGTTGTAAACTTGTTGATAGGGGGGAACTCGTTCAAAGTTACATATCAGTAAGATAATGACAATGTAAACAGTTCTGATATAATAGGATTTAATTTTTTGTACAAGCTAAACTATAGTAGGTGGGAAATTTTCTTGACCATATGTACATTATAGAAAACAGTGAAGGAACTGTCTAGGAAGATTCAAATTCCTTGATTGTTTCCGAAGTTACTGTGGTATTGAATATAAAGTATTCCTTGCAAGATGACAATCAAATGTAACAGAGATAATGTCCAGATACAGCACAGAATAATTTAAGCAGAAGTTTCTTAGTCATGTTATGTTGATTTGTGAGAATTTTTTTTTTGGAAATAACATTGATCTAGTATCGTTAGTGCAAAAAACCTGCGATGTTGTGGTGAAGGTTGAAGGAATTATGTTTATGGTCTTAATATTTTCTAAAGATGTGCTGTTAAACCATCAACAAACACATGCAGCGAAGAAGACCTTCATGCTCTGTATATAGAGGATACGAGAGAACAAAATCCTAATTTTCATGTATCTCTCCCTCAGACGGAGGGGCAGATGTACATACTGTCAAATGTGGGCCACGGCCCATGCTGAATTTTGAGAAGTGTGAGTGTAATCATAATTGAAAATTTCTATGTCAAAAGGTCTAGTGATTGGTCTCATGCATCAAAGCTGTTAACCTTACAGTTAAGGTCAATGGATCTTCTGTGTAGTTATATGCTCTATTGTGATATGTCCTAGAGACATGTCTTGAATACAAGTGTTCATTTCATGCCTTATGAAAGAATCGTTCATTAGTTTAAACTACAACGTTAGGGAACTGTTGGAACCAAAGATAAAATACATGGAAACCACAATATAATCCTTCCATGAACTAGAGTATTAGGAAAAGTTTATCAAAATAATGGGGAAGTTTAAAAGAGAAAAACTACTGTTTTTAAATCTAAATTTACAAGAAAAATCAAATTAAACTCGAGTCCACATTATCTGTTATCAGACTAAATAAATTACATATTCCAAATTGCAGAAATAGAATACTCAAACCAATTAATTAATGCTGATAAACGAATAACCTTATAAAATGGAAATGATAGGAAAGCATACCAGTAGTAAAAACCCACCGAAGCAAAAGCAACCAGTCATTGATAAACTCAAAAACCTAAGATCTCTGCTAGCCTGCATATAAACAAAGTTCAGTAACATAAATAGTTGTATATATGCGGGATGATGTGAGTTTATTTCTTGCAGATCTCTCTTCGCATACATCCCAATCATAGTCATTCTTTTTGGAATCAATAGGGATAACATTTATACAGATAACCCAAGTTTTTTACAATTTTTTTCAAGTCAAGTATACTCTTTCCATTTACTAAGCAGAATAAAAAGGCTGAGCATTTATTTGAGGTTTGCAATCTCAAAAATAGTGTTACCCAGAAACAGGACATTAGTATCACAAGTGTCCAGAATTATCCCACGCAGAAACTTAAATAAAAGGGACGCGGGCACATGTGTCCATGTATACACACATCAACATGGATATGCATATACAGGCACACATATTCAGGAAGTATTTGGTTTCAAATTGAATGAAAGATAAACCGATTAAGAATCCACTTGTTCAAACTGATCTACATTAATTAGAATGGCTGTAACCCAAAAATCAAGTGGTTTAAGTTTTAAGTTTTTAGTCCGCGCGTCAAGTGGGTACAAAATTGGTCAGCTGAAATAGGATTTGATTCAATAAAATCAAGTGGTTTTAAGTTTTTAGTTTTTAGTCTGTGCATCAAGTGGGTACAAAATTGGTCAGCTGAAATAGGATTTGCTTTGATAGTTTAGAATGTCTCAACCTAATATAAACTAGTCTACAATGGTTTTTAATAGTTTATATTATGATTAAATGTTTGAACAAGAATTTTTATGCTTTAATCATAAATTTCAAGCAACACAATTACTTTTGAATGTCCATTTTCTAGTACTTGAAGCACAGATGAGTCACTCACACTTGACTTTTGATCTTAAGCCATTCTGTATCGAAGATCAACTTAACGTAGTAGATTTTTATTTGAATAGACTATCGAGAGTTTTGTTGAAGCATTTCTCTAAATCCTTATGAGGGTTCCTTCAAATCTGAACTTCTACCCAAATTTACTTTTAAACACCATGTACTTTTATTTGTACTCAAACCACAACAGCTATCAGTATTCACCTTTAAACCTAAGAGCAACTACAACAAGATATACAAACACTGTAGTTCTAGAAAATAGCAAAATCCCAAAACGCCCTACTCCTTTCTCTTTTCTCATTCTCTGCAACAAAGAACCCATTATTTTTAATGGGATCTTCCTCCCTATTCCACCTCCTCTTCTTCAACCTCCGTTACCACCATCACTTCCTCTTCCCCTCCCTCCTGATCCTTTTCCTCCCTTCTTTCTCTCCATTATTTCTAATGCGATGAAGGTTGGAGAGGAAAGAGGAGGGAGAAAGATCCCATTAAAAATAATGGGTGTGTTAAAGAGAATGAGAGAGGAGGAGAAAGGACGACATTATAGAATTTTTGCTATTTTGTAGAAATGCCATGTATGTAATCTTGTTTCAGATACTCTTGGGTTTAAAGGTAAATATCGATACTTGATAAGGTTTATGAGTACAAATAAAAGTACATGGGTTTAAAAATAAATTGGGGTAAACTTTGGGCTTAAAGGCAAAAACCCCAATACATTATTCATCCCATATCCTAGGGCGCAACATGCTCTATTTAAGTGTTACTTGTATACATATGCATACATACATACATACATGCATACACCATTAGCATGAAAGTTAAATAACATTACTTATTAGCTCACGTTGACTTATAAAATGAAAATGTTTACATCATGTGATAGTTATGTTATAAATTGTTGTAATTGAGAACTATATGACCAGCAGCTATAGGGTCATTATAACTGCTCTATAATATCGGGTATAAATTGCATAGAAACTATAATATTGCAAACCACTTTGCTATAGGTATTTACCTTGCGGTAGATAACCATTACCATGAGGAAATTGGGAATATAGAGAAAGAGAGCAACAAAATTAACATAGGTTATTGGTTTACATTACATTGAAATTTGCAAAATAAAAATTACAACAATAGATGACACAAGAATTAGGTTATTAATTTCTCTAACAGCAAATCAGAAAATAAATCACAAGCTAAGCCTAGTGTATAGACAAAGGTACAAGTTTGTACCATTTCATGGCTTGATGCACCACACATAAACTTTATACAGAGGCTTCTGGATACATGCAAATGCACATGGAATTAAAATTAAGATATGAAAACTTTGACACTTTACTATAGGGTATACATTAAATTGAGGATGGTCATCCTTTTTCTTTTTTTGGTATTTGTACAGGATGGCCATCCTATTCGTTAATCATTAACTAATTTTCCATATTCAATTGCTGATGTCATGTCATTGACGTTTTATTTAATATTTATAACTAAATAATTAGATTAGGTTAAACATGAAGAACAATGCAAAATAGCAGTAAATAAGATAAACATTACCATGAGAGTTCCTTCGAGACTATGTGTTGAAGGTGTCACCATCAATGCAATAAAATATGGAAACACCACTTTATGCATCTGCACAAATAAATTGTTAGCTCAAAATGTTGACGATATATATGACGATTCACCTAATTATTTTTCACTAATGTGTTATTTACTTAAAATAACTTGAAGAACAGGATCCAATTTAATCTTTTACACTAACATCACAAGTAAGGTAGTATCCTACTAAGTTAAAAATATGAAAATTTGAGAAATATCAAAACCTGAGATTAGTATAAAGGAATGAGTTATTTTCTTTTAAGGAGATTGAACTCTTGAATTTAAACAAGAGATATTTCATATAAATATATAAATTTAAGATAATATGTCTACTTACAATTATAAAACTATACAAATTATTTTAGCATGCCTTATTATTAGATATCAATAGGATAATTCTCAACTAAGGTAACAATTGTAAGCTTTTTGCTAATCCTTCAGGATTAGCTGCTAATGCTTCCAAGAGTAGCATCTTCTTTGGTGGGGTGGATGATATTGTTAAGCAAGAGATCCAACTGGAGCTTGGGTTTATTAAGGCTCATCTTGCAGCTAAGTTTGGGCCTCCCCATCTCTAGTAGTAAGCTAAGCAAGGTCATTGTCAACCATTGGTTAATAGAATTCTTGCCAAAATTGGGAACTGGGCTGAAAGAAAGCTTTTTATGATGGTAGAGTGGCTTTAGTCAATTCTGTACATTTTGGTGTGCAAGCTTTTAGGACTGGAGGGTTTCTTGTTCCAAAATCAATTATGAAGGGAGTGACACTGCTTTCAGGAAATTTATTTGCGGAAGTAGAGATGGTTCTCACAAAATTCCATTAGTCTCTTGGCAAGATTTCTGTAAACTAAAAATTTGTGGTGGCTGAGGCTTTTATCATTCTGAGGAAAGGAATATTTCTTCTCTTGTGATGCTTTTTTGGGATGTTCATTGCAACAACAACAACAAAAACCTTTATATCAAATGGGTACATGAAATTTATTTAAAGATACTTGATATATGGCATGTTCTTGCAAGAACTGAGACTCTTGGCAATGGAAAAGCCTCAAAATAAGAGATTTCTATGCGTATAAAAGTGGGGAGGGGAATTGATTCATGTATCTTCAATATCCCCATGCGTGGTTGGGGCTACAACAGGGATGGATCCCAAAAAAATAATTATGGGTAACATATACATATATATTCCACCAATTAAAATATTTATTCAAACAACTGGAAAGATCTAAAGACATAATAATTTTCTATATTATTTTCATATCAACACATTATCATTTTAATTTTTATCACATAAACTAACAAAAATACAACTAAGTTCCAACAAAAGTTCTTTAAAATCTAGAGTTATCAACTTTATGGGGGTATCCATAGCTACACAGTATGTAGCATGTAGAGGGTTGTGGTATGAATTTGGTTACGCAATTCGCCACTTTGAAATTTTGAATTTGAGGTGGGGTAGCTTACTTCGGTACACATGTTAGTTATATACGTTGCAAATGTTTTTTTGGATGCAGTTACCATTTTCCAAAGTGTATAGCTGCAAAACTAGAAAGCTAACTACCCATTTTCAATATTTTTGAGTCTGTTCTGCTATGAGTTCTTTTTTTTCTATTTCTGTTTTATAGAGTTTGTTTTTTGTTTTGTTTTTCTTTTTGCATAGTTGGTGTCGGAATGATAGTTTTAGTTCATGTTTATTAACATAGGTATTTAGTTATAGAAAAGTCATTGACTCGTATATTCTATTGTGCACCCCTCTTCACGTAATTGCGCACATCGCATTGCGCTTTGCACATGTGCACTTGCAGGGACTTGCTCCCACATACTTACAAGAGGTACGCCAATTTTGGGGAACCAATTCGTGTATCAAGGGGAATCAGTTTCTCAAATGTATCGGGAATCGGTTGGCAATAACTATACAATTTCAAGGGGGATTCAGGGAATTACGCAACTATGGGGGCACTTATATAAATTATACGTGGGCACCTTTATAAATTTCTATACTCATTAGTTAAAAATTAAAATTTGTGTGGGAGCAAGTGCCCCCATAAGGATCCACATGATTCTGTCCCTAGGATACATAGAAGATATTTCAGGTTTATAGCTTGTTGTATGATACCCATAACTATCCCCCTTGGTTCTCTCTAGGTTGGAACTCCTTGACTAAGCCAAAGCATTGTTTCAGTACTTGACTTGCTGCAAGATTAAGATTGCTCACTCAGAATCGCCTAATAAAAATATTATATAAAAATCCTCCTAAAAATGTCAATCATCTCCTCTTCACATGTGATTTCGCTGCTCAGATTTAGAGGCAGCGATGGAGTAGTTATGCTATGGCGATTTTTCTTATGTCTGGTCACAAGTTTTGGTTTAGGGGTCTCCAAATTTAGGGGTAAGTCGGTAAAAAACTAAAAAAGGAAATCTTTCTTACTTGTTTTGATGCTGTATCCATCATTTATGAGTAATAAATTTAGGAGTAAGTCGGTAAAAAACTAAAAAAGGAAATCTTTCTTACTTGTTTTGATGCTGTATCCATCATTTATGGCAATAAAGATTCAAAGCATGTTTCCTCAAAGCTATTCACACGCTACAATGATTGTTCAACAGATAAAGAAAGAAGTGTTTGTTAGGATTTTTCATGCGAAAATCTCTTTTCATTGCTACAACGCCTCATGTAAATTTTGAGTATTCTTGTTGATAAGTCTAAGTTATGGTCTGTTGTCGTTAACCATTAATGTATCTTCTCATGTATATGCTCAAGCTTTTTGTACTTCATTCTATATGAAAAAATTTCACTTACCAAATAAACTTGTAAACCCGACTCATGCATGAGCCTAGGAATGTACATGTATCCATTTAGAGATAAGTTCTATCCAATTGGATATGTAAGAACTTAGTGCCTCAGTTTTAAAAAAAAACATGTCCAAGTTCTAACTATAAATAGGAGCCTATATGTCAATAGGACGCATGCCCAAAGAAAACCTAACAGAAATCGAGATGTAGCTAGAGGAAATACTAGAAAACCCCAAAAAGTGAGATTCCCGTATGATTTAAAATTGAATTTTAGCTGTACATTCATCTCACTTTGTCCTATCAAAGGCTAGTGTTTTTATTGGTCACTAGAATGAAAGTCTAAGGTTGTTTTCTATTTAAATAATTTTCTATTTAAATAATTTTCTATTATGTTTCTGTTAACAAATTTTTGTTATGTTCATAAGTTCATAAGATGAGGGCCTTAAACCTTATCTTGCAAGGATAAAAGTAAATATTGTATTTCTTTTGGATAATCGAATAGTTACAAGACGTTATTATACTATCACTTGACATACACATGCATATTACAGACAATCTCAGTACCACACATATTGATCGGAAAGACTAAAAATGAATCGTCAGTGTTAGTTTGGTACATTTCTTGGTTGATTGGCATATATCCGGAGTATATGATGCTTAAGTCTTCAGATTGTTATTGTTGTAGCTTTTATCGTGGATGGAAATATAAGGTGAGCAAGTAAAATGTCACTAAAAAAATCGTATTTTATGCATTATTAATGGTTCTTTCATTTTTATTTTATATATTACAGATTGCTTCTAGAACTATCTCTTTGGTACTTTAATACACTATATATATATATATATATATATATGAACTGGTAATCTCATTGGGCTGGTATAGTTCATCCTTTTATTAAGCCATCTTTTCTAGATCAAGCAGAAGTATAGAGAGAACCTTGATGCGAAGAATATATGAAACTTTGTATTGTAAATAAAGCTCAAGGAAGAGAAGCATGTCATGTAATATATATTGAAATAGCAGTAATAAAAAGAAGTTGGTTGTTCATATTGTGTAACCTTTGACTCCTCACGCTCTGAATCTATATTATACTACTAATACAGCTAAGCAGCAACACGCAACCCTTTAGCTCTTATCTATCCCGCCTAAAAAAACCCACGCAGAAAATAAGGGAAAACTGAATTTTAAAATTTTCAGTTTAAACTGAAATTAAAAAGAGATAATTCTGTTTTTTAAATTTAAATTAAAAAGCTAAAGAAAAAAAATGAGAAAGTGATAATTCTGAGTTTTTTATTTAAACTAAAATGAAAATCGAAAAATTAAGCCATTTCGTTTTAACTGGTTCTATTAAATCTTTTCACAGCCACATGTACCTTTAGGAAATAAATATCATTTATCCCGCAAATCTCTTTTTCGTTAATTTGTTGTTCCTGTCTTATCATTTTTTTCCTACTACATCAAATGCCAGAAATATCTCTCGAAAATGGGTACTACTTGAAACCCTCAAACCCATCATCCTCATTATCTAAATTGCCCCAAAGTCCCTAATCTTCATTATCTCAATACCTCTGTCATTGATCACTTGAAACCAAAGCGAGCTTGTGACGGTGAGCAACAATGAGAGGAGAGTATATGCCAACGCATTAACTAACAAGTCGAATAGCTTTGAAGAAATACTCGGTGACGCGCTAGAGAGGATCGCATTGAAGAGACCAATAGCCTCATAGTTTATTCCTACCCTGTTAAGCTCTTCAAGATTATTAAATATTGTCAAGACCTTAGAATTAACATTTGAGTTTATTCCCATTGCGGTTTGAGTTACTTAATTCTTGTCTTAACTTAACTACATTTTAAGTTGTTTAGTATATAGAAGAGAAGAAAGATTGTTGCATCTCGAAGAGCATATCTTCCATCCACGTCATCCTGAACTTCCTTAAAGTTGCTAAGATCTTCAAATTTGGATTAGTTAGTTCTTTTTCCTACAGTTCCATACCCTAACTCTTTTATTTTGTTTAAAGAGGAAATGTCGATCAACTAAAATGATTTATTTTAGTCAGTGTTTTCTGGACTCTACTACTTCATGTTGGATTGTCTCTCATGTTTCCCTAAGAGACGTAGGAGTTGCATATAAATTTAAATGCTTTCATATAGTTAGCTATCAATTATGAGGTAAATGATAGTTTAAATTTGATTTAAGAGTCTTTAAGATATATATACCTCTTAAATTGTATGTACTTTTAAGTTTGCCCCCAGATTGTTTTCTTACTCTACTTTTACCGTCCCGCTTAAGTAATAGGAAATCGTCCATAAAAAAGCTAATAGGAAATCTATGTAGAATATTATGCTGAAATGGTTAACACTTTATAACTAATTTATACTTTAATGTATTAGTCTTTAATTTTAAATTAAAAATAACAATAATTATCATCTCTCTCTCTCTCTCTCTCTCTCTCTCTAGCATGTCATTATTCTCTATTTAGATGCGCACACTTCTCTCGCTCTCTGCGAGTGTGAGAGCATCAAGTAGTACCTACATTAACAACACATTCAATGAGAGAGCCTGTCATTATTCCCTATTTAGATGCGCACACTTCTCTCGCTTTCTGCGAGTGTGAGAGCATCAAGTAGTACCTGCATTAACAACACATTCAAATATTCTTGATGTAGAGAAGTTGGGTTCATATTTAGCGATATATTTGTTTTTCTCATTTGTGATTCTTGAACTTGATTTGTTGTTTTTTTAATGAACTTATTTAATCAGTGTTAGTAAGTATGTGGTCCGTTTTTGGATTCATGAGAGAACAATTACGAGCAATGATTCAGAATTTTGACATGGACTTCGTCTAAGGAGTAGTGGTTGGGTTTATTTGCGATTTCTCACATTTTCACACGTTAGAAAAAACGGAGAGGCACACAAAGGAGGAAGTACCCAGTGGGGATTGTTCATGGCATTAAATGTACACTCATCATTGGATCATTGAACTTCGTGATTCATGCAATGTTCCAAGGATTAATATCTATGGATACACATGCGATGTCATGGACCAGGATCCATACGATGCTTTCTCAACACAAAGTGAAACATTAAGAATAAAGTATTGGATACTGTGGGCCGTGGCTAATGTTTCTTTATCCTAAAACATTAAAAAAAGGGATATAAGTTTAAATACAGTTAAAATTTTATTGACAATTAGATTAGGGATAATTTTGGGAGAATTAAACTATTTGGAGGGTAAATAAACAATTATAATAATTTGTCAGGGAAAATTCAGAAATATATGTAATTTTGGGGATATATATGAAAAAAAACCTTAATTTAAATATATCTTAGTATACAAAGCTAAATAGTAGGGGGGAAACTATTAAGCATTGTTTTTTGGTTTTTAATCGGCTTTGCAACATCCGAAACAATGGGTTGAGACTTGAGGGTCGACTTCAAGGTAACAATTTTGCAAATTTTTACATTCTTATTAAAGTTTCCTATACTATGCCTCATCTTTTACAAATACAATTATTTTTAAAGTTACATTATACTTTGTAATTTATATGTTTCCCTTAGAAGATTCCTTGTTGGCTTAACCTTTTATGGCTAATATGTTCAGATTCATTTATTTTTGCAGACTTCAAAATCATTTCATTTACTTCTAAACATTAAAACATATATCCAGTATCCACTGAATGTGGGAGCAAAGTGCGTGATCTATATTTATGTTTTTCCCCTCTTCAAACTTATGACAACACCCTAGAATCACCTGAAACCCATGTTCATATGTCACGTGTGTGTAAAACTCACATCAGGCAAATAGCATGGTCCAATTAGTTTTATCTATAAAATGGAGTGTGTTTTTCTGTGTCATTGCATCAACCCATTAACCTTTGTAGTCCTAATAGATCTGATGATTTGCATATAGACTTTTGCATATGTTTTCCTCTGAATCGTGTAATTATTTCTACAGAATGCCATATGCTTCTTGATTTTCTACAAAATTAACCTAACAAAAAATTCTTTTCTAATGCAGCATATTGAACTATTTCGTAGCTTTGATCTTGCCAGCAATGTGCTCAAGAGGCATAAAATATTTGTCATCTCACATCTTTGCTACTTTTTATAGAATGACTTATCATAAATCCTGTAATAAATTTTGTATCACTTGTGAAAAAATTTCCACCATTCAATTGCAAATAACTTACTTCCAGGTTAATTGTTTGTTTCATATATTTGGATTTAATGGTTTGGTTGGATTGGGATTTTTCAATTTTGTTTTATTTCTTAGTCCTCCAAGAAAATATGAACTATATGGTATCCTCCTCCTTACATGAAGTTGAATTATTTCTAAAATCAAGCTAGTTGTCATATTTAGGTCTTTGTTGTAGATCAAAAGTATTATCAACTTAACTATCATAATCAATACTATTTGTACTTCGATGCTATTATACTAAAGTACTTCTGTCCGGTCAGCCATACGGTGGTGAATTCGTTCCCGGGCCATGTACACACCACCCGTCACACTATGGGATCTAGCCATGCCCGAAGTCATTACCTTAACCGCAAGGAGGGGGATGCCGAAGGCGGGACTAGTAAAAGAAATTCTGCCTAAATTATCTTGCTATGCAGGAGTTTCAAGGCCTTTCTCATTCAATATATAAATGTTCAAGTAGTAAAAGAAATCTTATTTCCTCTATAGTGATTAAATTAAATATTCAGCATAGTTTTAGGAATGATTGAAAATATAACATGCACATCTGGAGAAAGAAGTTAGTAAATCAACAAAAGCATAAACAAATCAAAATTGAAGATGTGAATCCGAGTAATTTGAATAGGATTGAAGCTACATATTTGGATGTAAGATAATTGCACCTAACTTTTTGAGAAGTTGGTCATTTGGCATAGTATCATGCATATAAGTTTGAGGAATTCTCCATATTTGGATGTAGGGACATGAAATACAAACATTGATCCTTGATTCCTTCTTAAATAAGGGTATGAGTTTTATAACTAACCAATAGCTACTGAAATATATATCAGCATTAGGTAACATCATTAGACGTGCGAATGTATAATGGATGGTCGGTTCTATATTATTTTACTTTTGTTGAAAGTTATATATAATTAATTGTGATTCTTTTTGCACGTAAAAAATTTGGAAAAAAAAGAATGGAACATATTTCATTTTGAGAAAAAAAAATCAATTTAATATTGAACAAATCCGTGCATTGCATGGGTCTTAAACTATTTGGGTCCTATAAAGATGTCTAAATTTACGGTGTGACACATTGCATGTGAACTAAAAATGTCAGATACTTCATAAAAGTATGAATGTCGCTTGAAATGGATACTCGATTAAAACCTATACAAATCACCACGGAAGTCATTAGACTACATGAATGAGTAAATGTTCAATTATATATAATTTTTCTTTTTAAATGAATGTTTCCATCAATTGTTAATGTGCATAAAACTAATGAGTCAACATCTAGAATGTTTGCATCCTACTTGCCAGGATATGTGGTTAGACTCAGAATATCAGTAAGAGATCGACAACAAAACAAAATCTAATGGGCATCTTTTTTCCAGTGTCCAGTACTAAAATGAATTCACGCTATTGTAAATATTGGAATTGAAAGATGTTTATGCTAGCCACCTTCCTTTACATCCTAGTTCCTATTTGCTTATTCCACTTCCACCATCTCTCCTTTACCCATGAATTCAATGTAGACTAGGATCCTGCCTCCAGATCAGGAAAGAAGTTAAACAAAACAGCCATACAAGATAATGAGATTAATTCAGTGACAGTTTGGTAACAGAAAGGGTTTCAAGTGCCTATGGTTGAACATCATAAAGGGTAAAGAATCAAATGAGAAAACTGTTGGATTCGTAATGGATGGATGGATGGGGAGGGAGGGATTGAGAGTTGTTTAATATTATTATTTAACAAGTCTTAAATCCATTAACAATGAGCTACTCATAAGATACACGTCAAATAAAATACGTATTTTCTGATTTTGAGCATACTCACTATTTTATCCAGTCACTTTACAAGCAAAGAATACAGTATCTTAAGAAACGGGATATGTACGTTATCAACAAATAATAAAATAAAAAAGGAGGATATTTACATTGTCTACTAAATCCCATAATCAAACAGGATGGCAGTTGAATGAAAGAAAAAAATGCCAACTGGTGCTAACAGCATAAATCAAAAGTAAAATGCAGTGGAACTTTAAAAATATATTATAACCAACCTCTCCAGCAACCATGCGGTCCGATGTGAAGAGAGAGGGGAAGAACCAAGGAAATGATGTTCCAATAACTCCTAGGGTCAATCCACTGATAGCTCCAATTATAACAAGCGACTTCAACAACATCCTTGCCTGGATTGCCGGGCCAGTAAAATCAGTAAATCAATACGAGGGAAAGGCTTAAGAAATAATGGTGTAAGAGAAAGATCTTTTCAAGTAAAGTAATTATGAACTTTTTTAATTTTTATGTTTCAATTAATATGTACAGTGATCATCCAACATAGCAATGCATTCAGAAGAGAGACATAAAAAACATGGCACTAGAATATTTGTAAGCAGCCTCTCGTATTAATCCGTAAGTCTTTTCCAAATTCCAATATTATCGTCATATACACTACAGCATTGAGGTTCCATATGGAAGATTAAAATAAACTATAAGCAAATGATTACAAGAATAAGGAAACTAAGCAAAAAAGTAGTTGTACAATATAACTCTTATATTCAATTCCGGGCGATGAACTAGAAATTGCAGGTCATGACAGAATGCTGCCAAAAATAGGATTCCATAACCTATACAATTACCAGAACAGAACGTCATTCGCTCACATACCACACATCCTTCTCCTTACTTTTTCTAACACAAAATATTTTCCAATAAATTCCAATTAACTGCATTAGCATCAAGAAGTTTAAAATGTGAAACAACCATAATAAATTATAGTTTAACGATTAAAATGGTTCAGCTTAACGACTCAAAATTCTCAATTGCATAAAATTAATTACTGAAAATATGTGTTTCAACCCTGTAATGACATTCAGGAAATAGAGACATGCAAATAAAATTTTTTCAAGTCTATAATGACAAATTAGAGCTTTTCTTCTTTTTTGTATTTGAGTGGGTATTTAGATCTGATCTGGAGAAACGTTCCGATCTTTCATCAGTGACTTCAAGTAGATGTTTAGCAGTTTCAGACTTAAAGGAAAACAAACTAAATTAGGCTGTAAGCAGAGAAAATATCTTGAATGATGATTTCCCTTCAATATAAAAAAGAAAAGAACGAAAAAGAAATAAAAGAAGGAAGTTTGATTCTTACAGCTTTGGCTTTTTATACTATCTCCAATTCTAGAATTGACAATGCATAAAACGTTATTGCTGAAAAAATATACCGATTCTTAATCAGTGAACTTACATAGAAGTTTTAGCAACTTTAGGCCTATAAAGGACAATGAAATAGATTGATAAGTACCAGGCAAATGTCGATACATTAGGCCATATCAATAGTTTATTAAACTATGAGTATGAAAATATGTGTAAGTTGCAAATGACAGTCATTCTAGAACAAAGACAGTGATAAAGTTATGTCCAAAATTTATATTTATAAAAGATGAGAAACCTTCAATAAGCTCCGATTAACTCCATGAATCAGCTCTGGCATAAATGATTGTGCAGTTTGTGAAAGAGGTTCACCCCAAACAGTACACATGCAGTAGATGTTAATCATAACCTGCAGTTAGGTAACCAGATATGTTAACAGCCCAAACTCCTTCGGAACAACTAACGAGAATTTTGGTAAACTAAAAATAACTGTGTTTGGTAACTGCAAACAGATATGTGAACCTGATGGGCAGCAACAGTTATTGTCCCCATAGATGTTGCAAAATAGGTAAGTAGAGAGTAAAATGCCACCTGAGAAGAAAACACCTTGATCATATTATAGAATTAGGTAGAAAAGGAGGGGGGGAAATATGGTAAAAGAAAGAACATGGCACAGAACCTTTGATGTCATTGTTAGAAAAACAGGAGCAGCAAGCTCAACAATTTCAAGAAGTTCCCTGGGTGATGGAATGGATAACTGAAAAGCCCTGAAGCCTGTATCATTTAATGTTTTCATCATCATAAAAGCCGCAACAACCTGGTAATGAACAAATTAAGAAGAATGATACATGATATATCTTTAAAGGAAATTCCCATAAGAAATAACCTGGCACATTATATATTTGGAAGTAAAAATAAAAGGAGATACATTACCCTTTCGAAAATACATCACTTTTGTAAAAAATGTTAAGGACATGGAACCAAATTACTAAAATCCTTCTTCGTATTTATGACAAAATGTATTTTTTTATTTCAAACGCACACACACAAATGCGTGTGGCGCTCATGCACGCACAGACATACAGATTCTAGAGAGAACTCTCTAGTAGAAAACATTAGCCCTTTCCACATAGATTTAAGTTCAGCACATGACTAGCCAGTGGAATATATGCATATGTAAACTTGTAAGTGCATATAATTATGAAAACTGCAATAGTCATACTTGTGAAAGCATTGTCGCCCATGCAGCACCTGCAATACCATAGCCCCATACAGAACAAAGAAGTACATCACCAATCCCATTTACAGCGCTTGCAACCGCTAAAACCTTCAATGGCCCCAATGAATCCCTCATGCCTAGACTGTACACCGAACAATCCCCATAAATTATTAGAAAAATTCTTGATGTATGCACTGACTGAAAAAGGAAATAATAGTATGAACTCAGTACAAGACAATTTTTTATTTTCATCTTCTACAATAATAGACTATAATAATGGTAAATTAGAAGTAAATCATACTGCAAAACTAACACTGCTGCAAAATTAACATCACTACAACTTTTGACAGAATATGTAGTACATGTATAAGATGTTGCACAGTTTTAAAATTCTGTAATGCAGATTTGTACTCATTATCTCAAACAGCAGATGTTGAGCGCAGGGCAGATAGTAGCTTTCTATATTCAAGTTTCATGCAACTGGCCACATGGACCCTTTGACGTAAGTGATTGCATACTTTTGAACAATATTGGAACAACAACTATCTAAGCACTGAAGTCACATCTACTTGTTAAACCTCCACCATCAGATCACTAGAAAACATTTGAAATTATAGACGAAATTTGCAGCAAAATAGTAAATATGCATGTGCATATTCCCAAGTAACTGTGCCTTAAGTAGAAAATTAGCATGCTTGGACTTGTCAAGGAACAGTGTAAAACTAACAACACGTGTATCACACGATTCGCTCCGTCAATCTTAAGGTTCTCACTTAATTATGTTCTAGTTGCCACCATGGTATGCAACCGTTGGTCAATTACTATGGAATTTTTTGAAGCGCCATGTTTCCTTCACGCTTCAAAAGTTGGGTCAGATATAGGCATCGCTTGTGGCACTCAGAACAATATTGCTTTCTCAATGATCTGCTGTTGCCAAGAACCTGAAGCCTCATATTGGGTATACTTTTGTTCTACTAGATCCATTATATAAGACGTGGACAGAAAAATGAACTTCACTAAAAGAAAGATGGGATATACACGTGAAGTGACTGGCAGAACTGAAAGTTTGGATAGATTTGTAACCAGAAAGGGTAACTGGGTAAGGTAAATGAATCTCTATATTAGAGGAGGCATAGGAGTTGGTTAATGGGAATATATACTGTAAAAACTGTGATGGTATTCATACGTACAGCATATAACCGAACAGGCTCTAGTGAAAATAGCTAATGTATTCCTTCATGGCCGATAATTAATCAGGGGAAATCAAAGATCTGCACAAATATTCGAGGAAACAATGTCAAAGAGCATATTATGATGGTTGAAGTTCATGTCAATTGATTCTGCCTACCAAAAGTAGTAGATGAAGGCTATTGCTATGTGGCTATTATTCAAATGGAAATATGTCAAGTTCATATATTAAATACAAGCCAAAGCTGCCAAACATTCAAGCAGAAGCAATTGCAGCAAGTAATTCAACATTATGACCACATAAGTCAGAATTGCATTTACACATAAAAATACAAGTGGGAAGATGCACATGGTACTGACTAGAAAATTACTTCAGACTAACTAATGGTACCACAATATTAATGAAGTTCAAATTGCTATCAATATATACCCAAATTATCATTTTTCAAGGACATCCTGGAAGAATCCATCATTAAATATTGTACATAAACGTGAAGCTAACAGGTTATAGGCATAGAATTATAATAAAAAGAAAATACCTAGCACTTTGAGCAACCATGCCAACGAGAACTGATGGCCATGCAAACCCACGAATCTAATAAAAATCAATCCATTTATATGTATCAGGAAACTATTGATTTTCAAAGGAAAAGGCAAAATAGATACCAAAGGTACAATATTTTCAAGAATGCAATGAGTGTTGAAAAATATCCCAAGTGAGAGACTAGCATATTATTGTATATCTTAAATGCTAAACAATGATATAAAACAGTTTCAGGTGCTTGTACAATTGTAGGAAAAAAGAAAATGAAATGCTTCTAAGAACTGAGTTTAAAACATGAATTTATACTACTTATAAAAGAGGACATGTGTGTCAAAACTTTTGATTGTGTATTTTGCCCCTTTCAATTTCAATAATTCCTAATCCATACTATTATGTGTCCTATTCTAGGCACTAAATAAAATATATTTTATGCAAAATATGTTAAACACTCCTATTGGATAATAATAATTTAGTGCTGATAAAATATTTTATGCAAAATTTGTTCCATACCCTATCGAATAATAAATTTAGTGCTCAATCAAAAACATAATTCCTTGGAACCCAAAAGCCACTGAACTACACGATATTAATGCTTAGCATAAAAGCTCTTATTGGAAATTTAGATCTTTAGTGGATTGCACAACTGGAGGTGTCATTAATCTTTATACTATTTGGAGTTTCTAATCTTGAGGTGGAGATGAAGCTCATAGGCCACTCATCAACCTAAAAGCCCACCGCTTAAAGTCCAAACAACAGCAAGGCCATTGAAATTATTTTGCTGATTTCTTTTTACCCACAATAAAAAAAAAATCAACTTCCCTTATTCATTCATTTACAATTTCCTCATCTATTTCCTCTATAAAAATAAATTTTCAACTTCCCTTATTCATCCATTTCCTATATAAAAATTTTCAACTTCCCTTATTCATTCATTTATACCTTCCTCAATGGTTGACCACATTGTTGCAATTGAGGCTCTGTGTTGAGCCCGAGCTTGGCCACCTTCGCGGCTGCTCCCGTTGTTGCTAAGTTCTCGGCCGCCATTGCATTTGAGTTCCTCTTGCCTTGATTTGAGTTAGGTTTTGTTTTGGTTGGAGCAGGGTTTGGTTCTGATTTTACTTGGGCCTTTAATTTGATGACTGGAGCATAATTTTTTGGACAGTTTGGGGGTGGGGGGTGGGGGTGGGGGGGATAAAAGGATCTTTTTGTTGACAAGAGGAGATATAATTTGTGGATTATTATTCTTCATCTTTGTAGGCTAATTCTTTTATTGTGATCTATTTGTTCTCTTCGTTTATCTTATTTGTTCAATTTATTGGTCATTAACTTTTCTCTATTGTTTGATATTTCTGTAGTAACCTAGAATTTTTTTCTAATTGAGAAACAAATTAACTAAGATGATTTGATTACGTACAAATCACTTAATGAGCTAATCAGATGAAAGAACAAGATTCATGCAGTCCGTTCTGATACTTATTGAAATACATGCATCGTCATTTTCGGTAGAATGTCACTTGACTTGCGCTTTAATTTAAAAGATTCTCAAAAATCATAGTATATATTCTTAAATTTCTCAAATCATATAGATACTTGATATTAGTTCTTCCTTCATATGTTTGCAATAAATTAAGGCATCACATTTTAATCATGAATTTATTCTATTAACAATTCAATTAAGGTTTTAATTTTATTCCCTTTAATAAAAATGAATTTTAATAATGAATTAAAGAAAAGTAGTATTGCTGGTTTTAATGTTACTTAACTCTTCCATCAAATATTGGTAGTGGCTTTTGTATCCAATTTTTCTCATTGTCATGATTTGAAAAAGCATGACATAATATCTTTTCAATTTTTAGTTATTTTATTCATTTTTCTATGAAGTTTTACTTTTGTACATATGCTTTCTATAAATCTATAATAAATCCCAAACCCTTCAATGTTTTAATAATAATGAATCATTTACAGTTATGTTTACGAGTAAATGATATTGGAGTACATGTGCATGACACAGGCCAACAACTACAATTATGCACATTATTACACAAATTCTTATATAATCAAATTCAAAACATCAAACAAGTATACCCACGTGCAACACATGTACGCTATGCTAACACAAAGTCATTTGTTTGTGACAATTATTTTATCGCTCAGATTACGAAGTCTGCATGATTGGTTATAAATGTTTGGATCATCAAATTGTATTACATTTTATAGCATCTAATGATCTGGATCCTAATAGAGAACCTTGTGAAAAATTGGCTACAATCCCGAGTACATTATTTAGGTGGAAATGCGATACATGTAAGAAAATGTTGAATTAGTCATGGAGAATTATATAGTTACCAGCAAAACTATGATAATTCTCAAACTAATATCCATCACGAAAAACTATTAGAACTCTATCCAAAGGCTTGTTCCAGTATTCAATCTTATCTTTTTTCTCTACATTCCTCAACTTGCAAATCTTCAAATTTGTAAGGGTGATCATTGCATTGTATATTTACATCCTTTAAACCTTGCTAAAGGACAACCCACCGTCTATGGTAACCTTAACCCTCAAAACCCATAATATCTCAATGCCTTTATTTTTTCCCTCAAGAAACCTTAAATAATCTTTTCCCAATGTGAAAAGAAAAAACTCTATAAAACCAATACACTATATATTATCCCTCTCCCTTTCTCTTCATCTTCTTCCTCTCCTCTTTCCATTGTTCAACACCTAAATCTCCATTGTATGCAAAATCTCTTAAACACCCACAAAAAAAAATCACAAAAAGAGAAAGAAAGCCACGAAGCTTGAGAAGCGCACTGGAGAAGGAGATGGATCTTCTTCTACAAGATATTCTGAAAGTCACGTCATCACCCCCTTCCTCCCATCCCCATGTCTCATTATCATCATCTAACATGATCATCATCCTGCACCCATTATCCCCTCCCACCACTCATCCCATCTATGCCCATCCCAACATCATCATGCACCGTCACTCGTTAAAGATAACATTAACATCAATGCCCTCCTCGCCCGCCTCCAATCCCAACCAGGTTCGAACCTCAATCACCTCAACTAGACATTATATAGCACCAGCACTAGCACCAACACCAAGAAAAGATTAGAATATGGGACAAATAATTCAGTGAGGTTCTAGAATCTGGTGGAGATTCCAGGCCACATTTATCACTATGCAAAGAACTAGAGTGGATGTAGGCTTTTGCAGAGGAAGTTTGAGGAGAGGAGGCAAGATGTGGATCGGATCTTTAATGGAGTCATCGGGCACATAGTCGGTCTCATGATGAACCCGTTTAGGAATTACTTGGTTCAGAAGTTGCTTGATATGTGCACTGAGTAACAGAGGATGAGGATTGTGGTTAAGCTTACACAAGATCCGTCGGAGATCATTAGGGTCGCGTTGAATACGCATGGGTGATACTAATCCTACTTGTTAATTGCATTATGGCACTTGTTTTTAGGTCTTTTTCATGTTGCTTACATTATGTCACATGTTCTTGGTGATTTTGTTGTTTACATTTCATTTTGTCACATGTATTTTGATTTCGTTTAGATTGCATTTTTTCATGTGGCTTTTTATGTTCCTTGTGTTGTCGCATGTTTTTTATGTTGTCTAGATTGCATTTTTTTCCATATGTTTTTTAGAGTTTATTTTTATGTTGTATAGGTTGCTCTTTATCTCATGTATTTTTCTTTTTTGGGTGTTTTTATGTTTTTTCAGATTGCACCATGTCACATGCTTTTCGTTTTTTTATGTTTTTATGATTTATAGACTATTAATGGGTAATTGTTGATTTATTATTGTTTAAATTGTATCTTATAACATGCTTTGATGGTTTTATGTTGATTTAGTTAATGTGTAATTGCTGATTTATTCTAATTTACGTTGCATGTTATTACATGTAAATGGTGTTTTTATATTCAAATGATTAATGAGTAATTGTTGAGTTGTTCTTGTTTACATTTCATTTTTTTCACGTGTTGGATTGTTTTATAGAGGCACATTCTTTGCTAATCACTAAATTTTCAGTAAATTAAGTGTATTAGAATGGGTATATGTTACATAAAATTCTTTTACTTTCATGGTAATTGCCAAACTTTTTATATTATTGACTTGGTATAACAATTGCATGCTAGGCCTCAAGTTCCAGCACTGAACAGTTGATGGATAATTGTTGACTTTGGTCAATATTTATATATGCTAAAGTTCTATTTGAAATTTAACTATCAGCTTCCAGCGGAATATTATACTCGTTTGGCCTAGTTTAAATTCTTATGTTCAATGCGGACCCTGAACAATGTGGATTATTTTGATATTATATCAGGTGAAATTTTTTCCAAGCTCCCTCTTCTGCATGTAAATTTTATTTTTATAACTTGAATTCTTATGGACATGTTTTTTGATTCATCTGATACTTCAGTAGGTCTGTGTCTCCTTTGGATTTTCCTATTCTATTAGATTCTAATTATTAATCTGGAAACTCATGAATTTTGTTTAATTTGAGTTATAGTTCTAATGTTTGTCTTCTGGCTGTACATTTTCATTGTTTGAGTTCTCATAGATTCATTGATTTCATTTGATGTTTATATGTTTGCATGTTGCCTCATTTTCCTTATTGAATGCTTCTAATAACTCATAGATACGTTTAGTTCAATGCTTATTTGGATCTTTTTGGGTTTGTTCTTTCTTAATTCATACTTTTCTACCCCTCAAGGTTTTCATACTGTCAACTTGACTGAGTATTAGAACTTACTTGTTTTAGGATTGTCTAATTTGAGTTATAGTTCTGATGTTTGTC
>BQKN01065943.1:848951-860119 GCA_022839385.1 Asparagus kiusianus | reverse complement strand
TTGCATGTTGCTTCATTTTCCTTATTGAATGCTTCTAATAACTCATAACTCATAGATACGTTCAGTTCGGTGTTTATTTCGATATTTTTGGATCTGTTCTTTCTTAATTCATACTTTCCTACCCCTCAAGGTTTTCATACTATTAACTTGACCGAATATTAAAACTTACTAGTTTTAGGATGTCTAATTGTTTTTATTAGATCTAATTAGATGGGAAATGCTTATATTGCTTTAGGGCAAGAGTAGTGCAAATGCTAATTGAGACTCTCAAAACCTAGCAACAAATCAAGCTAGCTGTTGTTGCTCGAAGGTTATCAATAGCGGGTAGCGTTGTGGCACCACTAAGACTATTTGGGACTATTGCGGCAAAATGGTGGCAAAAAGCGCATAGTCAATAAGGGGTCTAATTTAAATATGTATAAATATTTAAAAAATAGGAAAATCTAAAAATGCATATTTGATTATTTAAAGAGATTCTAAGCATGAAATAGACATATAACTATCATATAATATTGAAGAGGACTGGAGAAGTTGAAGAGTTGTCGTTTTCGAGAAGATGAGGTGAGTGGTGAGAGGACTATAATAGGAGGAGCTCACAACGAAAGGACGTGAGAGGTGTTGTGGCTGTGAGAGGTGCTGAAGGAGATGTCGGAGGCTGGGGGAGGCGGCAGGAAGATGCCGAAAGTCAAGGAGAGGTGGTGGGATGCATTGGGAGGCAACGACCTTCTTAGGGGCTAGGGTTATTTTAGAGTTAGACCGCGAAAGGGAGACTCAAGAGACAAAAAAGACCACGATTGGTAATGACTTAAAATATTAGGTCTTGCTGGTGCTGGTCGGGTTTAATTAAAAAATAACCTTAAAACCGCTTTTAAATAGCAGTCAAAAAGCAAACTTTACTCGCAATCGTTTGCTACCCACCGGTATAGCGTGCTATTGGCCGCTTTTGTAAGCGAAAAGCAAATGTTCCACAATATGTCACTATTGGGCGATATCGTTTCAAAGAGGCTGCTAACGAACGCTATTAGCGCTGCTATTGCGACTCTATTTGTCGCTATTTATAACAATGTGTGGCTCTTAAACCAAGTTTGCTCAATCTCATCAAAAACTTGAATAGTAATCATGTTGTCCAGCATTACTTGCAATCCTCATCAGCTAAGAATAATAAGGCATGTGTGTGTTTTTCTTGTATGCATGATTGTTGGTAGATGTTCTAGGATGCCTCTAATTTGGATTTTGAACTGATGTCTAATTTTCTCAGTATGTTTGTTAGCGCCATTTAATTGTTTCAATTAAATTTGGAATTGTCGTATGTTTCAAAAATATGATCATGTGTAATAATTATCGAGTTTATTTTTTGTCAAATTCTTTTAAGGTTCGTTGTAGTCTTGTAGATACATCCACTATACTATATGTGACAAAACACTTATTACCCATATTATTTTATTAGCACTTACACTATACCGAAATAAACCTATCCCTCTTATCATTTAGACTCATTATATAGTTGTCATGTGATGCGAATGTATTGCAGAGAGATTCTCATATATGTATTGCAGAGAGATTCTCATATATTTCAGTGTGTTGTAGAGACCCCCTTTTTCTCTTATAGGTATAAATGATGGAGAGAGAACTCTGTTGAGGCATTAGAGGGTCTAAGTGCCAATAGAAAAGTTTAGGGATAATAAATGGCTAATCTCAAGATGTGCATTTGTAGCTAACCTTTTTTTTCTTAAATTGAATTATGGTAAATCTTGTTATTAAAAGACATCTAGCTATTTTGTTAATCCATACTATAACAAACATTTATTTTCTATTTTACACTAATGCTCTGTGTAAAACTTAGTTGTAAATTATAAGATGTGCAATATGTAAACCTTTTAAGAAGAGAGATAACATATTATTGCTCTTGTTCGTAGTGATTTTTGTGTTATGCATGTTCATAAATGGATCACTTAGAGGAGGCAACTGTGGGACATTTGTTTTATATGTAATCCCACTTTTCCTACTCAAATTTATTGTGCTAGGTATCTTCCTCATGAAGAATTAATATTGCAATTAATTATGTGTTAGATTTTACGTAATAATACCGATTGATATGAGTTAGCATGGCCCTTTAATTTTAATAATTCCTAATCTATACTATTATGTGTCATATTCTAAGCATTAAATAAAATATATTTTATGCAAAATTTGTTAAATACTCCTATTATCTAATAATAATTTAGTGGTCAATCATAAACATAATTCCCTAGAATCCAAAACCCATTGAACTACATGATATCAATGCTTAACCTAAAATCTCTTATTGGTAAATTAGATATTTAATGGATTGCACTATTGGAGGTGTCATTAATCTTTATGCTATTTGGAGTTTCTAATATTGGGGTGGACATGAAGCTCAAAAGCCAATCATTAACGTAAAAGCCCACTGATTAAAGTCCAAAAGACAGCAAGGCCTTTGAAATTCTTTTGCTGATTTCTTTTTACCCACAAAAAAAAAATTCTAACTTCCCTTATTCATTCATATACAAGTTTCTTTTCCTCATCCATTTCCTATATAAACATCTAAACATCATCTCAACCTCCCTAATTATATTCACTTCTTTCATTGAAGAAAGAAGAAAATTTAGTCTTTTCTTATTAATACTGGCGGTGATGATGAAACTCAGATTCTTCAGTTTTGCATTAATGACAGTTGTTTTGGCTTCCGCGATGGTTAACAACATTGCTGCAATGGAGGCTCTGTGTCGAGTTCAAGCTTGGCCGCCTTCACTACTGCTCTTGCTATTGCTAAGTTTTCGACCACTATTGCATTTGAGTTCCTCTTGCATTGATTAGGATCAGGTTTTGTTTTGGTCAGAGTTGGGCTTGTATCTAATTTTACTTGGGCATTTAATTTGATGACTGGAGCCTAATTTTTTGGGCAGTTGTAGGGGAATAAAAGGATGTTTTTGTTGACAAGAGATGTGATTTGAGGATTATTATTTTTCATCTGTGTACGCTAATTCTTTGATTTCTTTCATTGTGATTTATTTATTTCCTTTGTTTATCTTATTTGTTCAATTTATTGGTCATTAACTTTTCTCTATCGTTTGATATTTCTGTAATAACCTAGAAATTTTTCCAATTGAGAAACAAATTGATGGGGGACGGTGCAGGGGCCACGATCCGAAAGTATATGGCTTTAGAATGTGTTGCCTTTGGCGCCAACCGGGATCCGATGAGAAAGCACGAGATTCTCGATACTGTGAATTTTGATGGGTGCTCAAATCTGAACGTAATCTGAAAGGGGGAGACGATAAATTTTTTAGTCGTCAATAACTTTTCAGAGTCGTGTTGTAAGACATTGGTGGTGATGTATCATAACTTATTAAGGGATGATCGGAGGAGAGTCGGTCATGGTGATACTCAAGCGGGTGTCGTCATTGGCGTACCTAATCGGATTCGAAGGATTGTGGCATCATCGGCGAATGATGTCGGATCTCGAGGCTGCGGAGGACACTATTCATCCTTGAACATTAACTTTTTTTTTACTTGTGATTGAGATCGGATGGCTAGGATTGAAAGTGAATAAATTTAGATAAATAGCTAGGCATCACACCTAGAAGCTTCACACACATGGGCTTCACACCCCAATAAAAGGCAAATCACATACCAAAGAACACCTCACATGCTCAAGAGAGAATTCTCAAACTTAAATTTTTTTATTCATTAATGTCTACCTCTCATGGAGAATTACATCTCTTATTTATAGAAAAAGAAAGTAACTAAACACTTAAGAAAATAAATAAAAATCCTTATCAAATCAAAATCAAAACCTAAGATAACTAAAAGATGCAATCAAATAAAATCCTAGCTAAAATAGAAAGAGATTTCAAAATCAAATCCTAAAGAAATCCTAACTAAAAAGAAGATTGCATAGAATAAAAGAAAATTCTACCAATAAAGAAAAGATTAGAATAAATCCTAATCGCATTATATGGAGGGTCCACGATTGTCCTACATCAAATCTCCCCTTGTTTGAAAAAGCTTGACCTCGAGTTATATAATGAGAGAGCGTAATATTTGACTTGATTAGTGAGAAGAATTTTATTGTAGATTGGAAGATCTTCAAGATGAGCTGTAAATCCCGATATTGAGTTAGTGGTGGAGGGTCTGGAATAACAAACTCAATAACCAGATTATCTTGAAATTTGCACCGCATATCGAACTTAAGTTCGGATTCTAGGCTTGACTTGAGCTATGGTTTTGATTCAAGCTTGAGCATTAGATTGACCTGCTGCCTTGTTTTTTATTCCAACTCTTGTTTAAGCTTGGGCCATGGATCTATCTTTTGATTTGTTTCTTACGACTGCAGTTCAGGCTCATACTCCGTATTGATCTTTTGATCTACATCTGATTCTGACTCACGCTCAAACTCGGGCTTTGGTTCTTGATTAAAATTTTGATCTTGCTCTACTTTCTCGTCCTACTCAAGTTGAGGCTCTGAATCTGGATTGAAATCAAATTTTGATTGAAGATCCACATCTGGCCAGGATTGAGGAATTTGTGTTGGCTTTGCTTCAGAATTTGAAGAGAAACAATATCTTCTAGATGGTGGACTAAAGTATCTCCTCTCCAAAAGAGCTTTCATAGTTGTCCATGATGGATGTTTGAATGATAATAGTTTCTATACCACCAATATTTTGCCTCTCTTTGACCTACACTCAACATATAAATACATTTCTAATTCTGACATACCATAGATAGAAAATATATTTTCTATATGGAAAATGCAGACGTCAAATTCATAAGGCTCCTCATATCCATCAAATCCATAAAAATAGGCTAGGATATCAAATTTAAGTGGATTAAAATCATACCCTTATAAAGGAGATAGCAGTATTTTACCATTGATAACTGTGCATCCTTCGGCACTGATACCAAATGATAGGGGGTGAGGGGGCTCCGATCCGAAAGTAAATGGCTCTCGAATGTGTTGCCTTCGGCGCCAACCCGAATCTAATGGAAAAGCACAAGATTCTCGATACTATGAATTATGGTTGGTACTCAAGTCTGAACGTGATTTGGAAGGGGGAGATAGTAAATTTTTTAGTCGCCGATCTTTCCAGAGCTGTGTAGTAAGACAATGGCAACGTGGGATCATAACTCATTAAGGAACGATCGGAGGAGAGTCGGCGATGGCGATACTCAAGTGAGGGTCGTTGTTGGCGTACGCAATTGGATTCAAACAATTGTGGCATCATCGGAGGCGAATGGTGTCGGATCTCAAGGCTGCGACGGACACCGTTCATCCGTGAGCAGTAACTTTTTTTTACTTGCGGTTGAGATCGAATGGCTAGGATTGAAAGTGGGGAAATTTAGATAAATAACTAGGCCTCACACCTAGGGGTTTCATACACAATGGCTTCACGCCCCAATAAAAGACAAATCACATGCTAAAGAACACCTCACATGCTCAAGAGAGAATTCTCAAACTCAATTTTTTTATTCATTAATGTCTATCTCCCATGGAGGATTACACCTCTTATTTATAGGAAAAGAAAGTAACTAAACACTTACGGAAGTAAATAAAAATCCTAATCAAATCAAATCAAATCAAAACCAAGATTGTGTAGGGTAAAAGATCTTTCTCTCCTTTGTTTACCATTTTAAAACTGAGATCTTATTTTACCTCTAATAAAAAATTGTTTGCGAGTTGCGTAATTAGCCACATAATCAAGTACTTCTGAGGAAAACTCAAAATGCTAAGTTGAATCTTTTGGGGAAATAATTAGGTATCACACTGAGGCTGACCATATGTAGATGAAGTCGCTCATAAGAACAGTTGAATGCTTTACAAAAGTCGTAGAGTTCAATAACTTTATGGGGAAAAAATCATAAAATAAATGAGAAGTTCACACTTGACAGAACATTAACAAAGCCCTTTATTCCTTAGAAAAAATATATATAGTAAATATAATTAAAGAGTAAACAGCTATTTTTAAAAACCTGCAGAATTGAGTACTATTATTTCAATTAGAAACAATTTAGAAACTGACAGCTACTTCCTGAAAGCATCCATAAAAAGTTGCTTGAAGATGAACATACCTGAACGTATGTGTTAGCGGCAGGAAGAAGGTGCAAATTCTCGGACCCAGTAAAAGCTAAACATAGAAAGGAACCAAAAAAACAAAGTGTGAAAATATAACCATGACTCCAGAAATGTGGTTATACTGATGCTTTGTGTAGAACCAGTAATAAGTGAATTCAAATTGGCTAACTGAATTCATTTATGAAAACTCCATAACATCTATTGGCCCAAACTTCAAAAGTGCAGGCCATTTTAACATTCATGAGATCAGCTGATATATTGCAAGATTGACACATCACCAATAGAAAAATTAAATGACTTCAAAGAAGATTATTTTGGTGGAAGAAGGTCACTTCTATAAGATTTTGCTTACCAGTTAGTACTCGTACACCCAGCAACTTTGTAAATAGAAACATTCCACAGCCACAAGCAAATGCAACAAACAGCAACATTGATATCTGATGTTGAGCCAAATTTTTATCCTGCATCCATATTAGAGATGTTAAGTGCAAAGTTACATGAAATAACCAGGACACACCTGAAATAATATTTTTGCCAAATATAGATTTCTGAAATGCAGCTGCTTTGTGTAAATACCATGTCTACAGACATAAAATCAAGGCAGAGATTCCAGGCATTTGTAGAAATAAAAATATCTATAAACGAGCATGTATCTTATTAAGCAGGACAGTCAGAGATCCCAACAGTAAGTAAATAGAAAACATAACTAAGATTTTGCATATCCAACAGTCAAGCAATAACAGGAAGTTAAGAGTTTACAGGCTTGGGTGTATGTTGTAGATGTAGTGTTTCAAGACACAAGTTAGCATGGTTAAAATGTGGCTTCTGTGCAAGTAATTATATAAGCAATTAAGATAAATCCTATAAAAGGGATGATGCTTAACGGAGCTGAGCTGAGGAGTTCATGGAGCCAAATATAAAGGTCAAGGATATGGCTTTTGTTGCTGATGTTGTTGCAGATTGGCACAGTTAAACTCTCAAGACGGTAAAGAGTGAGGCATCTGTAAACCCTTTGAATGTCAAGGATTACACGCACTAATGTTAATGATCATTCACACACCTAACTCATTCACATAATTATTTGTAAGTTTCGCAAGATTAAGGACTATCATGAGGCGATAAGCTCAGTTAGAAGATGAGTTGGCATAATCATGAATATGTGATGACAATGTGGTGCAACTACCAACCCAGGAATAGACGAAAAGTGATCCTATGACTATATTATATTATGAAGTTTATGTTCCACATATGTAGTCTTTAAATTCACAATGCCCCCAAGAACAGAGACACCAAAACTTCCATCATTATATATTCGCCTACCCTGACTAAACAAAAAGCTATCCACTTTATCCTTATTCATACCCAATAAGCTCAAAATTTCACAACTGACCTTTCTAGCAAGTGAAGTAGCAACCGTGTTGGAAGTAGCTATAGACAAGAACATGAATATGTAGCTCAAATTATCACAAAACACCGTCCCCGGACCTTCAAACAAAACAAAAACAAAAACAAAATCAATAACCCAAAAAAGGAATTTTTCCCCCTTCCCTTAAATGAAACTTGAAACTACCCAATGCAGCGAGCTCCAGAGAGCTGCCTTGGCCAATGACCATGGTGTCGATCAGGCTCATGAGGGGCCCACAAATCCACAGACCAGTGGCGGGCCCCGCGAAGAGAGCGATCTCCTTCATCTGCTTCCAGATGCTTTGCGAATCCGACGAGATTGAGCTCGGTTCTCGCTCGGTTCCGACCTCGGATTCGGTTCTTTCGACGGCATTGTTTTGGGGATGGGAAGAGCAAGAAACCCTAAGTCTGAGCTTGAGCCTGCTGAAGGGCTCTGGGTTTGGCCTGAAGCGAGGAACTGAAGAGGGAGAAGGGGAATGGAGGAGAAGGCGAGAGGAGACTGGAAAGAGGAGGAGAGGTTTTGAGGAGACGACGAAGCGGAGATCCATGGATCGGTTGAAGAAAGAAGAAGACGAAAATGAAAGAAAGGGAAATGGAGAAGAAAGAAAAATGTGGCGGTATTTTAGGTGCAGGCTCTCCGTATGGGCCGCTTTTTGGGTGCTTGGTATCGGTATTGGTATATGCGCGTGCGCAATACATGTCATCCAAAATATTAAATTGGTTTTTTTAATAAGTTTTTTGGGTCTTTTAGATATTAGTCCCTTACATCCTCAATAATTGCATATTAGTTCCTCAAATCGTGGAAACTACATATTAGTCCCTTACATCTTCAATAACTGCATATTAGTCCCTCACATATTCAAAATTTCATATTAGTCCCTCATATCCTATGGGGTCTTGCAAAATAGTCCTTCAAGTTAAATCACAATAGATTGATTTGGGGAGAAAATTCCATCTAATCTAACGGCTATAGGCAAATGACCATCTTACCCCTCTATAATGTTCCTCAACCTATTTCTTGATAGGTTCAAACCTAATACCCGTTTAAAATAAATCCAAACTCACCTGAACCAAGTTCTTCTCCAATGGTTAGTAAAAAAATCCTAGCCCAAAATAGAGCTTCACAAAGGGTAAAAAACATTGGAGAGAGGAGTTTGGAGATTGTAGAATTTAAGTTAGGAGTTAACCTGACCAGGATTAGGTCTTTTAACTGAAATACTAACAGAGGGACCATTTCACAAGACCCTATAGGATTTGAGAGACTAATATGCAGTTTTCAAGATTTTAAGGGACTAATTGCAATTATTGAAAATTTAAGGGATTAATATGTAATTTCTAAGATTTGAGAGACTAATACGCAATTATTGAAGATTTAAGGGACTATTATCTAAAACCCTTTTTCAATATTTTATGAAGAGAAAATTTCTTTGATGCCCCCATATTTTGAAAGGAATGTGTCACAACCTCGAGACTTAGTTTGAGATGTAGATTGTTAGAGGATTTTGGTTTTGTTCGAAGAAAGGGATCAATGGAGAAGAAGAATAGAGGCGGAGGCAAGAGGAGGGTAGAGAGAGGAGAGGTTTTGAGGGGAGGACAAGCTGGAGATCCCATGGGATAATGTTGTGTGTGACAATATGTATGTTGCTAGCGCACAACCAAGTTATGGTATAAAAAAAATCGAACCATAAGGAGGGATCTCTTTGATTTTTTTAAGTTGGAGATTTCCCTTTTTTTTATGAAGTTGTTTCAAAATATTTTTTTTATTAAAAAGGCTGAAAGTGGGTTCATGGGTTTATTTTATAAAGCAAACAAAATGAAAACTAGAAAGAGGGAGAGTTAAGAATAGAAATGCAATTAAGAAAAGAAAAAATGAAAAAATAAAATGAAAGAAACAAAAAAGAAAAACAAGAGAAAAGGGAAAAAAATGGAGAGGTAAAAGAACTAGAAATAAATTGCAAAAATTAAAAGAATTAGAAAACAAAAGAAAAGATGAAAACTAACAAAAGTAAAAACTAAAAGAGAGAGAGAGAAAGAGAATTAAAATAGAAAAATAGGATAGATTCCACTAGATAACTATTTATTAGATCTAGAAATTACTCTCTTTTTTATGCATATTTAGAATTAAAAAACATAACCTGTCAGTCTAATTAAAGACAACATAGCTTATCGAGATAGATTCAAAGAAATAATAATCTTAGGATACTAATAAGCATAGAGTATCAAACAACTTAAGAAAAGCTGTCAAATTAGAATATTCTATCAACTATTATTTTAATTGATTAATCTCTACATCAATAGGTAAGCATAAACAAGAGCAATTCTAATTCTAATATATAAGTTATACTAGTTTCCGCTAATTCTAAATATCCTAAGAATTTTAGCCACATGCTTTAGTAACTCCTAAATTATAAGAAAATAAAGAAAGCATGAATAAAAAGATTAAAAAAAGAAACTAATTTTAAAAAGTAAATAAAATCAAGAAAATAAACTAACTATCTAAGCATTAAAATAAAACTACTGCTAAATTAAGCAAGAAAAACTAACTAAGCATGAAAAAAAAGCAAAGTGAAAGCATGAATTAAATGGAAACTATTCCATAAATATACATTTCTGATTAAATAAGAAAATTTAAAAACTAAAATAAATTCACATTGCAAGGGATTGGGGGGGCGCCCCCCCTCCCCCCAAGACTCAAATTTCTTTAAGTTTCATGAGGAAAAGAAAATAAAAAAGAGAAAAAAATTATTTTCATTGTAAAACTAAAGTTTTACAATATTTGGAAGGTCTTCCCAAAAAGTAGCCCTCGTATCCTATAAAAGAGGATCTACAAAAAAATTAACATTTCTCACCCTCATTCTCTACGCCTATTTGTAGATTACATAAATCAATATGAGCTCTTAGATCAAGCATGGCCCCCATAACTATAAGATTTGAATTAGCTCCCAAATAACCCTCAGAGCCATAGGATTTCTCAAAATAATATACACACTTGATTCTATTCTTACTTTCTAAGAACTAGTATAGTGCACGTGCTTTGCACATGGGCATACCTGTGAAATAATTAGTAATCTTCTTTGCCAAAATGAAAATCAAACTTTGTTGCTAATATTAATAAATGTAATATTTCGGTAGTTATTCTTTTAATAAATATTTACTACTTTTTTAGGTGACACTTAGTTCTTGTTAGGAAGTTCAGACAAAAAGCCTAAGTCTTTATGCTTGCAGTGCTCATTAATCCTCAAGTTCAATATTTTTAAATTAAAAATATAGTGATAGCTATGCTACTCCACTTACACTATTTCTCTATTACAAAAGAGAAATTTAATGTCCGACGATTACAAAGAGACATATGCATTATTGATATATGCACTTTTTTCTAACAAAGATAATTAAAAAAAGATAAATCTTTTATCTTTTGTGCCGTCAACAATATTAGTTTGACTTGAAGGGTTCATGGGCCTTACAATAAATATAATATTAATATGTTTAATTATATAAAAAAAATTTTGTAAATTCTATTTGTAATTTGTTTAATATTTTTTATGAATTATTATTTTATATCTTATATTACTATTTATCAATATATATATTATTTATTTGCGGTAGAATTTATATATGTATATATATATATATATATATATATATATATATATATATATATATATATATA
>BQKN01065943.1:829173-846128 GCA_022839385.1 Asparagus kiusianus | reverse complement strand
CCCCGAACCGTTGGATTGATTCCGCACGCGAATGCATTCGTTGATCGCGTGCAATTTGTTAGCTTCGTTGCCTCGTTAGTTCGCTTCGTCGCGTGTCGCTTAGCTTCGGCGTTTGCAGGATAACGGTCGTGCTTGGATATGTCGTTCGATGGTCCATTTGTCGAATCAGCGTCGTCGAGCTGTGCGAAGGGACCTATAGGCAATTTTATACGCCTACAACATCTTTTCATATATTGTATTTAGTCCATGTGTTGGGCTATTATTATGTGTAGTTCATGTGTTGGGCATTTATCACATTCAGTCCATGTGTTGGACCTTCATTTTTCAGTCCATGTGTTGGGCAATTTTTTTATGCAGTCCGTGTGTTGGACATTCACTACTTATAGTTTTAGTCCATGCGTTGGACACCTGTTTATACCCTGAGTATGACACTTATACTTACATAGGCTGGTCATGACACTTATGTGGGTTGTGACATGACATGGTATTTAAGTTCAGAGATGGGTTTGTCTTTTTTTATTATTGTTCCTGTATTAGATTTCGGGTTTGGTATTTAGAGATTTACAATTTGAGCTATAAGGTATATACATGAGTGTTTCCTTGTTTGGATTATTTCACTTGACGTACCTATGCTCGTGTTGTAATTTTCTAAGTAGTAAAACACTCTTATCATTAGGGATCTACAATTTGACCTACAAGGTATATACATGAGGGTTTTCTTGTTTGGATTATTTCGCTCGACGTACTTAAGTTTATGTTGTAAGTTCCTAAATAGGATCAGTGATTTTATATATATATGTATTAACTGTATTTTCTATATACAACGAGCCCTTTCCCTTGGGGTTGGTTGTGATGTTGCTCGCTAGCGCTTTGACGCTCGTTGTCCCTCCCCATTTCAGGTAACGAGCCAGGTGCACGGAGAGTCGCAGGTTGATGTCGATACACTTTAGTGATCCAGCTGTCTATTATAGTTATATTTTATTTTTGAGCTCCACTGTAGATTTTTTTTAGTATTTGAGGGATTTATTCTAGAAGTTGTAAAGGCTGTGTGCCTTATTTCCTCTTATTCAGACACTCTGCACTTGAGACTTGTTGAGACTCCAATTTATTTATTTCAGACATTTATCTTGTATTTCTATATGTTGGATGATAAAATATTAATTTGATCTCTATCATTTCATCAGTTATCTCTTGTATTATCTTTTACTTGCTTTTGTACCTACACCTGTTATTGACTCTACTAGAGAGATAGTAATTATGATGGTGAAACATGTTATTGTACGGTGTGGTGCATGACAGGTTTGACATTCTTGGTTTCACCTTGGACTGCAGCCTTGTGTGAACCCGGGGGCGTCACATCTTCAAATTCACCATCTTCTACTAATTTAAAAGGAAGGTTTTTAAGAACAATAAAACTGATGACGCATTTCCTAGCTTTAATTGTGTTGTAGTTCTAGGAACCGAGGCTAATGGAGGTGGATGATTGAGAGAGTAGAGATTGACAGATGTCTCCTGCAAACGTTGCCACTTGAGCTCTGTTGTGTTTTTCCAAATGGCGTTTAAGGTGGTTGGTACCGCTGATACGATGAGCTTGGAAAATATGGCCGCACAACGCACATTCAGCATTCTGAGTGAGAAATTTACCGTGTTGATCCTTGGTGACTTCTATCTTTTTAAAAAAATTCCACATATCGGATCTCGGCCTTTTAGGAGCTCTAGGTGCGACATCATCACTATTGGATTCGAGACCAAAATCAGTAGGAGTAGTAGTTCTTGTAGGTGTAGTAGGACTATGACTCATTTCAATATCGGGAGTTGGAAGTTGTCCTTCGTAATTGGAAGAGGAAGTTATTTGATTGGAGAATTAGAGACTATAAGAAAGAATAAGAGAGTATTAGAGAGTATAAGAGAGAAATAGATGAGTTTTGAATGAAACATAAATAAAACCTCCTGAATTTATAAAGGCAGCCCCTAGCCAAATGACCAAAATATTCTCAAATTTGGGTCATTTTTTGATCTTTTTGTGAGTATTTTGATCAATTAACCAAAAAAGCAATTATAGGCTATTTTGGCAGATCGTACGGGTTCGGGCCGGTCTTGTCCGGACCCGTGCCGGTGCAACATTCAAAAATATTACCATTGTATCGTGCCAGGTCCGGGCCGGCCTTGTCCGTCACGGCCTTGATCCGAGCCAAACCCAGACCCGGGCACCCCGGCCAGGCCATGTTCATGGCCGGGCCGGGCCGGGCCCGATGCGGGTTTCGCCGAGGTGACCCGAGCCTTGACCTGGAGCCCAGTCCGGCCAGGAAAATCGAGCTTTGCCCGGGTCTAGGCTAGGCTCCGGCCCAGTTGGGTTCGGTCCGAACACCAGGCTGGGTCCGGGCCTCGGACCCATTTGGACATCCCTACATATAGAAAACCCAAATCTGAGATCCAATGTAGTGTATATTAATCTTTATTAATTTATATATAGGACAAATTTTTAAAATCAACCTATTTAGAAACTTAATTGCCAAAAACGACCTGTTTAAATTTATTGGCTGAAACTAGGTCGAATTTGGCGAAAAAAATTATAAAACTTCATGGGACTTCAAGTCCCGTGAAGTTTAAGTGAGTCATAACGAAGTTGATTAGTGGCCCAAAATTTCACGGGACTTCATGGGACTTGAAGTCCCATGAAGCTTTGTGGCTTCATCGACTTCATAGGACTTCAAGTCTTGTGAAGGTTAAGGCAGAATTTCCAGAGGGCATGACCTCTCATGGATGATTGCAATGCTCCAAGCTTTCTCTTGGAGTCTGTTGAGCAGGCCTCTCATGGAACCAATGTCGTAAGATTCCTCCTCCTTCTTTCATTCCTATTCCTATTCCTTCTCTTCTTTCTTCGCTTCCATCAACCAATAAACTCATAAATCGATGATCAGGAACACTGCTTATCAAATCACAGGGTAGGTACAGCTTTGTTGGGGCACAACCAACTATGGAGGTTGTGGCAAAGGAGAATCTGGTTTCCATCATGAACCACGAACAAGGCCACATGACCGAGAAGCTTGTTGAGGATCCTATGCAAATCCTACGCACTATCACTCAAGGATGGAGCCCATAGTTCCTTCACAAACTTCCCCATGATGTCTTCTCTAGTGCCTAACCTCATCCACCCCTTTTACCATTCTTTCCCTAAACTCCCCTTCCAATTTTCCTATCAAATGTTTAGGGGGTGTTTGGTTCAATTTCTAAAAATTATAGGAAATGTTTTCCATCTAAAATATGATTTCCTTGTATTTTTAAAAAAAATTATAGGAAAAGTTTTGAGAAATCAAAAAATACCAATTTTCTTGTTTTTTGTACTTTGCTTGTTTGGTTCAAAACAAGAAAATGGCTCATAACTTTATAGAAAATAACAAGATTTGGTAGGTTTTTAATTAAATATGGTATGTGTCAGATTTATGGTGATTTCCTCTTATTTTGAGAGGAAATTGCTTTTTGTAAAATTTTGTAGGTTTTGATATTTTATAGAAAATATTTCTGTAAATTTTTTGTTGAACCAAACACAAGTTACAGAAATCTCTAGAAAACTTTTAATTACAAATTTTCCATTGTCAGATGTTTTGAGAAAAGTTTTCTCAAAAAGTGTGCAACCAAACAGCCCCTTAGTGTCCTACTATCATTGGCCTTTTCTTGCCTTATTATGTCTTATACCGTGAGGTGTGTTATTGTGCATTAAGCTTCACAGGACTTGAAGTCCCGTGAAGTTGGTGAAGCCACAAAACTTCACGGGACTTCAAGTATTGTGAAGTTTTGGGTCACTAATCAACTTCGTTATGGCGCGCTTAAGCTTCACGGGACTTGAAGTCCCGTGAAGTTTTGTTACTTTTTTCAAGTCCTGTGAAGTTGGCGAAGCCACAAAACTCCACGGGACTTCATGTCCCGTGAAGTTTTGGGCCACTAATCAACTTCGTTATGACGCGCTAAAACTTCACGATACTTAACTTTTTTCGCCAAATTTGACCCAGTTTCAACCAACTGACTAGTTGGCTGAAATTGGGTCGAATTTGGTAAATAAATTGGAAATAGATTGGTTTTTACAATTAAAATTTTTAAACAAGTTGGTTTTGAAAAATTATCCTTATATATACTAGGTTTGATTTACGAGTGGTTAAATATTTTGTTGTGCAAGTAATATAACATAAAACTTGCAGTGACGTAAGCCACAAAGAAACAATGGAGAGAAGATCCAATAAGTCCAATCGGCGTGCCCCAAATCCAAATAAATTACAATATATACTCAAAGGCTCCTCAGGCTTTTTCCCCATAAGGATCCACCACTTCCATTCAGCCCAGCTTCCCAACCAGTGGTTGCACATTCTCCACAAAGGGGCTGTTTGGTTGGTTTCCTAAAAACCAAAAAAAAGGAAATTGAGTCATGAAAATTAAAAAAAGTACAATTTCCACCATTTTCATCCCTAAAACTAACCCACAACATCCAATAAAATATTATTTTCATCATACAACTCATCCACATCATCCAATAAAATATTATTTTCATCCAACAACTCATCTCATATCATCTAATAAAATAAACCAAACAACTTTTATGGGTCACATCATCCAACTCATCTCATCTCCATCTCATCTCATCTTTAAAAATAACTCACATCATCCAATAATATTGTGACAACTCATCTCATCTCATCTCCATTTCATCTCCACCCATTTCCTCCAAAAAAATAAGGAAATTGATTTCCTTAAGTGTGGGTCACATCATCCAATAATATAATGACAACTCATCTCATCTCCTATTTTTAAGATTGAACCAAACACAAGAATATGGCCTATTATAAGAAATAAGTTTCTTATTCTTTGATTTCCTTTTTTTTAGCCAATCAAACAACCATCCAACAACTTTTCTTAAAAAATCACTCACATCATCCAATAATATTGTGACAACTCATCTCATCTCATCTCATATTATTTGATTTCCTTCTTTTTTTAGCCAACCAAACAACCATAAAACAATTATTTAAGGAAATAGGTTTCCTATTCATTGATTTCCTTCTTTTTTTTGGCAAAAAAACAGCCCCAAAATCAAAAGAAAATCCAACACTAGACACCACGTACGTCTTCCTCACCTCGAATCACCACAAACAAACAAAAGAAAAAAAAAACATTAGATTAGGCTAAATAGTACTTCTGACTTATATATCCTATTGTTTCCCTTACTTCTCACTTATATACTGTCATTTGTATAGAGTAGCAATAAAAAAAATTTAAAGTTTTTTAAACTTACACTTGTATATCCTCACTTGCTTTTGGTAACAGTAATATACCTAAAAATTTAAACTTTGCACTTAATATGCCCTTTAATTTTTAAAATTGGGACTTAAATATCCTAAAGCTTTTGAAACTTGCACTTAAATATCCACAAATTTTGCAAATTTAAGAATATTTACGTGCAAGTTTTAAAAACCTTAGGGTATTTAAGTAAAATTTAAGAATATTTATGTGCAAGTTTTAAAACTTTAGGGTATTTAATGCCAATTGTACAAACATTAAATGCCGCAAAAAAAGTGAGGGCATATAAATGCAAGTTTAAAGATCTTTAAAGTTTTTTCCTACCAAATTCAAGTAGATGAATATAAGTAAAAGCAGGTGAAACAATAGGTCATGGTCCAAGTAATTAAAAAAAAAGACCAAGTCCAATGTGAAGGCTAAAGATGTCGATAGTTTAGGTAGTCACAATGTGTAAGGCAGTGAAAGATCCTTCTGATGTTTAATAGCCGTATGCTGAGTGTATGGTTAGGTTAGCTTACACGTAAAGTGATGCAAAAATTAGTGACGCCCTGAAAGTTTGAAGTGTAATTAAAGATTGGACTATACTTTTAAGTTGCGAAGGATCGTTGAGATTATTAATATCTGAGAATAGTAACGCGAATCGACCCTAGAGTGGACCACATTTATTCCTCCAGCAAATATTAAATAATAATAATAAATTAAAAAAAAACTAGGAGAGAAAGAAAATCCCCTCTCTCCTTCTTTCTCTTCTCCTCTGTCGTTTTTAATTTCGAAATAACTTTATTTTGTTCTTGAGACGGATGAGAGCAAGATGAGAACAATATGCGATGCGTGTGAGAGTGCAGCTGCTGTGCTCTTCTGTGCTGCTGATGAGGCTGCCCTCTGCACTTCCTGCGATCACAAGGTCTCCTCTCTTTTTCTCTTTTATTTTTTAATCCCTTTTCATGCTCATTAAATTTCTATATGAATGCTCTATATACCCTTTTGAGGTTCCTAATTGCGGAATTTTAATCCCAATTGATTTGGGTCAGTTGGGTATTTGGCCAAATTGAGGTATTTTGAGATTGATCTAATGATCAATTGTGCAGAAAACTTGAAGTATTTGCTATACTCTGTATCAAATTATTGGGAAATAATAAGGAATCATCACATAATGCCCACACATGTAGAACCTTGAACAATTAAATCCTGTTTTTAAGACAGTAGAAAGTGTATACTTATCATAACAAAATTGTAGATTAAAGACTGGCAATTCAATTTTTAATTTTTTTAATGCACATATATCGGCACAGCTACAATCGTGGTCTAGGATATGAAGATTTTGCTAATCTCCAAGTTTTCGAGGATTGCAGATTTTAGGGGTTTCTTGTTGGGAATTCACGCTCGAAACCCCAAGCACAACAGAAACGCAGTATAGAGAAATACACCAAGATTTAACGAGGTTCGACAATTGCCTACGTCCTCGGAAGCCACACACAATTATTTCTTATTAATCTCAAGAAATTACAAAGCTTAGAGCAGATCTCAAACTGAGATCTCTCAATAAATACTAAATCAATACTGTAGCTACAGTGATGATCTCTCTCTTTTAGTCCCCCACAATAAATTTCTCCTTTCTTAAATTTCCTTAAATCTCCCCTCAAAATTAGAGCGCTGGAGAAAAAGGGGGAAAACGCAGAGGGGGAAAACGTCGCCGCTGGAAAAATAACGAGGAGAAGAGCACACATCTCGTGCCCTGGGGTTTCCCTTTTATAGGGAAACCTTAGCGACAGGCTGGCGACAGCCTGTTGCCGAAGTTTGCCTGAGCGCTTGAGCTCGAGCTCGCCTGCAGCGCTTGAGCTTGAGCTCGCCTGCAGCGAGTCCCTCCTGAAGATCCTCGTGCTTGCCTGCAACTACAGACCTCGCCCGCTCGCCTACAGATCTCGCCCGCCAGATCCCAACCTCGCCAACAAGGAGTCGCTCGAGCTCGCTTGATCCCGACCTCGAATTCGCCTGGACTTCGCCTGCTCGAGCTCGCCTGAGTTGGAGTCCTCTCGAGCTCACCTGCGTGTCCATGACCTCACCTGAAGCTGCCTGACAGGTTTGGTCGACACCCCTAATTTCAACAATCTTCTACTTGGAGACCAAACCGTCGTCAGCAGGCTATCTCAACAAGCACCTTCTCCTGTGTGGCTCCGTCCTCATCACCTATGCATGAAGACCAACTGAAGTCACGCAGAACTCCAGTTTCTGAAAGGTCACTGTCTTTGTCAACATATCCGCTGAATTCTTACTTTCTTGGATCTTATGTTGAAATCTTTTAACAACTTGTAGGGCTCTGTATCTTATGAAACCATCTTATTCTATTTTCACTCGATACACCCACTTGTTGTGATGTGTCTTCTTCCCCATGGCAACTCAGCTAGTTCCCATGTCTAGTTGGAGATCAGAGATTTCATCTTTTCTTTTATGGCAAACGCCCACTTGCTCGCATCTCCACTCTGACAAGCTTCATCATAGCTTTCAGGCTCCCCTCACTCTATCAGCAACATATAATTCATGTATCTGCTGTTAGGCACAGGAGGACGAGTAGTTCTCCTTAATATCGGAGCTGGTATGTTGGGTTTCTGCGCACCGTTCTGTCCAACAGGCTCTTCTAGCTGAGGAGCTTTTGTATTAGGTTCTTCCGAGAGGTTATCTGGGACATCATCTAAATCTACAAATGTTGACTCGCTCTCTGAGTCATCTGTGTTGTGCATGTTCTTGTACATCACTTTCTCGTTGAATATCACATCTCTGCTCCTGATCACCTTCTTGGTTTTGTTGTCCCAAATGCGGTAGCCGAACTCATCTTCACCATACCCGACGAATGTGTATTTCTTGGACTTGAGATCAGGCTCATTCCTGCCTTGATCACTAATATGCACATCAGCTACACAAACGAAAACTTTAAGATGTGAGATGTTTACCTCCTTTTCGTATCATACCTTCTCTGGTATTCTGTGCTTCAATAGAACCGATGACCCTCGGTTGATCAATTAAGCTGTTATGTTGATTATTTCTACCTAGAACTGTTTCGGTAGACCTAACTGTATCCGAATGTTTCTGGCTCTCTCTGTCAACGTTCTATTCATGCGCTCATCCACACCATTATGCTGAGGCGTGTCGGGCATGATTCTCTCTATTTTGATACCGTGTTCATAGCAGAACTTGAATCTGGTGACTTCATACTCACCACCATTGTCTGTTCTGAGCTTCTTTATTCTTAGACCGGTCTCATTCTCGACCATAGTTTTCCATCTCCTGAAAGCTTCAAACACTTCTGATTTATTCTTCAGAAAGTAGACCCACAATTTCGAGAGTGATCATCGATAAAAGTCACGAAGTAGTGTTTCCCACCAACAGACGCGGTGGTTATTGGACCCCACACATCTGAGTGAACGAGCTCTAGCTTTTGCTTCTTGAGGGTTCTACCACTTGTCTGAAAGCTGACTCTCTTCTGCTTTCCAAGTATGCATTCTTCACACATATCAATCTTGTAAACCTGAGAGTTTTTCTTTTGTGTGCATAATCTTCATCCCCTTTTTACTCATATGACCGATTCTCTGGTGTCACAACTTTGAGGTCTCATTGCCTGTTATAATAAGATCGAACAATATGCACCTGCTATCATATACATGGTACCGATCTTTCTGTCTCTGGCAATCGTCATTGCGCCTTTTAAAATCCTCCAATCATCACCATGAAAAGTCATCATGTAGCCTTCACTAGCCAGCTAGCTTACTGAGATTAAGTTCATTTTCAGGTTGGGAATATATCTCACATCCTTCAGCTCCCATCCTGACCCATTCAGCGTAATCTTTACTACACCTTTGTCAATAATGACACATGGTTGATCATCACCAATGTATACATTTTTAAGATTTTCGGGGTATACTTCTCGATGAATTCTTTCTGAGAAGTAGCATGAAATGATGCTCCAGAGTCCAACACCCAAGACTCCTCCTTGTTCTCCAAAGAGCATATCAATACATTATCTCCTCCTGAGATGGAAGCAACATTTGCATCTGCCTTTGCCTCCCACTTCTTCTGTGCACTCTTGCACTAATTTTTGTGGTGTCTGGTTTTCCCGCACTCCCAACACTCGATAACATTCGAGCTACTTGGATTCCTAGATTTGGACCTCCTATCCTCTGATCCATTTTCTCTGGTTAAATTTTTACCTCTTGACTCTATATGCAATACTGAAGAGGTTGTAGCTTCACCCGACTCTCTCTGTCGAATCTCGTCACTGAGAATCAGATTACAAACGTCGTTAAACTTTAACTTGTTGCTTCCCGACGAGCTATTCATAGCTGTGACTGTAGCATTCCAACTCTCTGGTAGGGAAGACAAAAGGATCAACATTCGAACTTCCTCATCAAACTCAATATCAACTGAACTCAATTGGGTCGTGACTGTATTGAGTTCATTGAGATGATGTGCTACCGATGCACCTTCCACCATTCGCAGATTGAACAACCGTCTCATCAAATGGACTTTATTTGAGGCTGATAGCTTCTCATATATATTTGAGAGTGCTGTCATAAGACCCACTGTGGTCTTCTCCTTTGCAATGTTAAAAGCAACATTGCGCGTTAACATCAAACGAATAACCCTGAGGGCTTTTCTGTCTAGAAGATTCCAATCTTCTTCCTTCATACCTTCCGGCTTCTTCACTGAGAGAGGTTGATATAGATTTTTCTGATACAGATAATCCTCTATCTGTGTTTTTCAGAATCTGAAATCTGATCCATCAAACTTCTCTAATCTCACATTTCCTTTATCTACGGCCATCGCTCCCACTTGAATCTGATTTCCTCTAAATCGTTTCAGGCTTTGATACCAGTTGTTGAGAATTCACGCTCAAAACCCCAAGCACAACATGATGAACACATCCAGACACATGCATGAGACTTTCGTTGTATTTATCAGTGTAGGAGACGCCGTGTTTCAGCCTTGCACCGGATCTCTGAGATGTGATTTTGATAATTTAGATTTTTTTTGTTACTTTCAGTTTAGTAGTTGATTTGAATTTGAATTGTGAGATTAGATATAGTAGTTATTTATTTTGATATCTAATTGGTTGAGAGAGATTTGATTAAGAGATTTCCAAATCTGTAATATTTTCTCTTTATAAGTTGGTTGTAATCAGAAACAAATATCAATTTGAAGAATGAATGAAAATTTAATTTGCTTAACTGAGGTGTGAAACCCTAGCATTAATTTTTGTTTGATCGTTTTTTTAGTCGCTAAACTCCTTTTTCCCACAGCCGCTCCTAAGTCCGCTCACCCCTGTTCATCATCTTCAACCTCCGCTCCATCTTCCATTCGCAGCTACAAAAACCCTCATCTCCCATCTCACAAACCCGCTCCAGCACCGCTCCCTCCCTGCAGCCTCGTGCCACCAATCACCGCCACCCCCTTCTTCTTCCTCTGACTTGCAACCACACCCCTCTCCCCTGACCTCCACCGTCTAACAACTCCACCCCCTCGTCAGCCTTCAACCGCCAGCGTTGCCGAAAACCCTCCTGCCTTTCTTCCTCCTCCACGAGCACCTCAATACCCGCTGCCCTTCCTTCTCGCAAGTCGCCGCCTGCTTCCACCAGTCGCCACCCTATTCTCTTCCTCAGTTCCACCGCCACCTTCATCCGCTCCGCCGCCCGCCTAGCCCTTTCCACTGCCTTGTCTTCTTTCTTTCCTCAGAACGAATGAAGAGGAGGAGCACTTGGATCTGATCTAATTTGTTCAGACCACCCTATTTATTTGGTTGGTTTATTTTGGTTCAGACCCGAGCCGGATTTAAATGGGTCAGATTTGTTTCAATTCAGACCTACTCGTATTGTCAGATCTGTTGGAGCATAGTTATAGTCTGATTCCGTTGGCCGTTCGTGCATGGCTGATCCTGAAGCCGAAGACGCCCAGTTTGTGATTGATCCAGATACTGGCGTGGTTGATTTACAACTTTCTCAGTGGTTTGATTATCAACCCTTCGAGAGCGTACCCGAGTACGTCGAATGTGTGACTCATCAGATCGTCGACAACGTAGAGAGTTGTTTGGGGATTAGTTTGTGGCATCGACGTTTCCATCCGGATACACCACTTCATCCTAATTACGTTGCTCTCGGTGGAGAGCTTCCACCCCTCATATTTAGCATCGTCAAACCGCTTCCAGAGGATCCTCCCGTTGAACCAGTTTAACCCGACGAAGATTTAATTTTCTTATGCCCAAGTATTTTCGGAATTGCTATTGCGTGCATGCTATTATCAATATTAGTATCAATTGCGATTATACTATATTCAGTTTGAATAGTGAGTAAGTGAATCTGTTGCTAAGTATTTTTGCTTATCTAAATATTACAAATTGAACTGTATTAAGAGAACGAACCATTACATTATTTTTCGGAATAATTTTACAAAGGTTCAAACTTAGTACATTGTAACTTTTGCTTAAAAACCATCGTTCGCTTCATTTTACTCTTGAATTTTCTGCTTAGATCGATCGCCGATTTGGTGAAGCATTGTTGTCGTTGATTTTGCACTTGCATATACATTGTTTCACATCACAACATAAACGCAGTATAAAGAAAATACACTAAGATGTAACGAGGTTCGACAACTGACTACGTCCTCGGGAGCCATACAGTAATTTCTTATTAATCTCAAGAAATTACAAAGCTTAGAGCAGATCTCAAACTAAGATCTCTCAATAAATACTAAATCAATATTGTAGCTACAGTGATGATCTCTCTTTTAATCCCCCACAATAAATTTCTCCTTTCTTAAATTTTCTTAAATCTCCCCTCAAAATCAGAGCGCTGGAGAAAAAATGGGAAAAACACAGAAGGGAAAAACGCCGTCGCTGGAAAATTGATGAGGAGAAGAGCACACATCTCGTGCCCTAGGGTTTCCCTTTTATAGGGAAACTCTAGCGACAGGCTGGCGACCGCCTGTCATCGAAGCTCGCCTGTAGCGCTAGAGCTCGAGCTAGCCTGCAACGTTTGTGATGCGAAACAATGTGATACAAGTATGAAGATTAACTACAGCAATGCTTCGTCAAATCAGCGATCGATCTAGGCAGGAAGCTCAAGAATAAAGTATAGCTTTCAATGGGTTTTAAGCAAAAGTTACAATGTACTAAGTTCAAATCTTTTGTAAATTATCCAGAAAATAAATGTAATGATTCGTTCTCTCAATACAGTTCAAATTATAATATTTAGATAAGCAGAAATACTTAGCAACAGATTCGCTCGCTTACTTAATCAAACTGAATACAGCACAAGTACGATTGATAATAATATTGATAACAACATGCACGCAATAGCAGTTCCGAAAATATTTGGGCGAAAGAAAGTTAAACCTTCGTCGGGTTGAACTGGTTCGACGGGAGGCTCCTCTGGAGGTGGTTCGTATACGCCAAAAATGAGGGAAGTTCTCCTCCGAGAACCACGTAATTAGGATGAAGTGACGCGTCTGGACTGAAACGTCTATGAAACGAACTGATGCCTAACTGGGCTTCCACACTACTGACAATCTGATGAGTCACACGCTCGACGTACTCGGGCACGCTCTCGAATGATTGATAATCAAACCACGGGGAAAGATCTAAATCCACTATACCAGTTTCTGGGTCAAGCACGAAATCGTGGTCTTCAACATCAGGATCAGCCATACACCAAAGGTCAACAGAATCGAGCTATCTCGAAAGCAGATCAATACGAATGAACCCAAAATAAACAGATCTGAACCAACTTAGATTCGGTTCAGGTCTGACCCAAAGTAGCCACCCAAATAGATAGGGCCTGAATAAATTGGATCCGATCTTAATATTTCCTCTTACTTTGTTCTGAGAAAATAGAAGAAAACGCAGCAGAGGGAGAGGAACAGGCGGGCGGCGGCCTGAGCGGACAGAGACTGGTGGGGGGAAGACGAGCGGGAAGGGGAGGTGCGGTGGCGGGGCGCGGTTGATGATGGTGGAGGAGAGGCGGCTGCTGGTGGGGGCGGCGGCCGTTTGGGGGTGGCGGAGGTTGTGTGCGTCGAGGGAGGGGGACGAGGTCTGGTGGGGGGGAAAAGGGTGGTGGTGGTCGTGGTTGTTGATGGGCGGCTGCTGGCGGGGCGGCGGTCGTTTGTGGTGGCGATGGTGGCTGCGTCGGAGGGGGAAGGGCGTCGGTTTGATGGGTTTCGGCTGAGAGAGGGCGGTAGGATTTGGGGATGTGCGCGGGTGGAGGCAGAGAGGAATGGGTTGATGTGGGGATGGAAATTTTGTGGGGAAGAAGAAGAAGGAGATTACGGTTGTGAGAACAAGGAAAAAAAATTACGTAGTAACCTAGGTTTCACACCATAATTAGGCTAATACAAAATTTTATTTCATCTTCAATGATTTCTCTGATTACAAGAGTTTCTAAAATAAGAATTACAGATTTGGAATATCCCCTAAATCCCTCAAATCAGTCCCATAACCAATTACATTCAATCAGCTCAATAACTACCAAATAAGAATCAAAATTTGAAATTCAAAATTCAAAATTCAAAAATCTGAAATTCAAATTAATTATTACATCTAAATTCAAAACTATAATGCTGAAATATTGCGCCTCCTGCGCTCATAAACTCGGCGAAAATCTCGAACACGCGTCTGAATGTCCTCATCAGTTTGAGCTTGGGCTCGCCTGCAGCGAATCCTGCCTGAAGATCCTCGTGCTCGCCTGCAACTCTGGACCTCGCCCGCTCGCCTACAGATCTCGCCCGCTAGATCCTAACCTCGCCAGCAAGGAGTCGCTCGAGCTCGCCTGATCCCAACCTCGAGCTCACCTGGACTTCGCCTGCTCGAGCTCGCCTGAGTTGGAGTACCCTCGAGCTCGCCTGCGTGTCCACGACCTCGCCTGAAGCCGCCTAACAGGTTTGGTCGACATCCCCAATTCCAACATTTCTTGACTGCAGCTTTTCTTTCTGCCGTGTTAGTAGTTTGATAAATATGGACGAAGTCTGTATAAAATATTTGTACGATGGCAAATGAACTCTAGTGTCGGCTTCTTCTGTTGATGCACCATCTCTGACAATAGAGACAGATGAGAATGTGAATTTCTAGGAGCGCTAATGAGTTCATCAACTATATGATTGGTTTTGACAATTGTTATCTTTTTGGGAATTCACTATTGATCAATGTTTGCGGTCATTTATGAAGCGGAATGGATCTCAACGGCTTTGGCCTCGGATGCAAACCATGATCAGCAAGAAGTTCTTGTCAATTTTAAGACTTCCTTTCAAGAAACTCTGATATGCTGTGAAAAGGGCTAACATGTTTATTGGGTAGTCAGCTTGAGCTTAACTGTTATGTGAGATATTTATGTCAGACTTCAGGTTCCTATGTTGCCTGTCCTAATAAATAGTCTCGCTTTTCTGTCATTGAATTGGGAACTAGATGAGCTAATCAAGTGAAATCCTTCTGATTGTTAGACCAATTAGATGATTTGGCATTGACAGCATATTCATGTCACTTTGGCTTGCTAATTTTCTTTTGGATCATATTTTCGAAGATCAGGTTGGTTTAGTGAATCAAAGGTTTTTTCTGTCTTTAGCTCATAACTTGTATATCAAATTTGTTAGTATGATCCGTATGGATATTAACATGTAATAACATAATTGTCTACAGGTTAGGTCTTTATACCTCAGATTTAAAGCTTGTGATGGTGTAGAAATCCCTCGGAATATAAACCTCACATTTAACTAGACTATGTAATTCAATTGAAACAGAGGAATATAGTAGAAAAAAGTGTGGGGAGAGAATTGAAAGATAAGGCATGCCAAATACAAAGTAATTTCATTTCTGTAAAACATAAACTTGAGGTTGCAGGCTGTATTTATCAAATAAGGAAAATTTCTGGACATCTGAGAGAACAATTGAGAAGCTTTTGTGGGATATGTTTTTACTCTTCTAGCTAGTTATTGGTACAAAGATACATTTAAACCTTTTGAGTGGATCTGGTAGAGTAATCCTAGTAATTAGTTTAGCTGAAATGATTATCAACTGTTTGGAGCCCATCACTTGATAATTTTGATGTTTCTATTTTCCTTCAGAATTGTGAATGATGTATAAAAGCTCAAGAACTATATGATTGTAGCCGGATGACAAAATGAAACACTCAGATGCCCATTTTGTTATATAATAAAAATGGATCAACTATCAAGTTCAAATAGAGGGAAGTTACTCAAAGTGCAAATACCTCTGGTAGGTAGATGGCAAAGAAAAATACAAGAATATCTTACGATGAGTAGGAAGTTGGTTGAGATTTTGCTGTCATTGATGGATTCTATTTTAGGAACTTGCTGAGGTCTTCATGTTGAGTCAAAGTAGAGAAACTGGGTTAGATGCTTCAAGAGTGTAAGATGTTGTGAGCTGTTGTGCAGGTAAAACCGGTTTGGCTTGTATTTATTTATCTTTTGAAGGAAGGAATAAATGATATCTTGCAGGAAGTCAGATTTACTAGGTCAGGAATATCAGAAGAAAAGATCTTCGTCTTTTTATCTGGCGAAGATCTTCACCATTATCATCACTATTTATGCCTTCCCCAACCAAAATGGGTTGGTTATGGAGTACAAGATGTTGGGAACCAAAGACTAGAATCGCAGGCCCAAGATCAATATTAGAGAAGATGAATCAAACTGCCGAATAAACAACAACACAATAGCGTCAATCGCATTCGACGCTAAAAGATAACATGGTTCGGCCACAATCCGGGCCTACGTCCACAAACACGAAGGAGGGACTTTCCACTATATCCACAAGAAGAGAACAATACAACATCCAACACTCAAAAGTTTAAACAAGCTTGACACACAAAGAACAATGGGTAAATAAATAGGAAAATACAAGGGTTACCTCACGAGCTCCAACCATCCAACCCACTTAAAGAGTCACCTTGTAACAACAAGTTGAAGCCAACCAAGATCTTCAAGATGTTGTGCAAATGTTTAACAAATCAAACCAAGATGAGTTTCTCCAAACTCTTAACTTTCTTTCCCCTTTCTCTTCTTCCGTTCTCTTGAAGACTCCGCACTTAGAGAGGATAATGATATAGAATAAATGAAAGAATCCAACTCTTAGTTTCCAATTCAACTTCTCTTCATAACAGTTAAGCCCTTGTATGACTCTAGTCCCAACCCAAACATGTATGGGTTGACCCAGAATAGACAAGTATTTATACAACTTGACTAACCAAACGTTTGAGTCCATGAAAGGTAAAACAGTGGCTGTCCCTATTCTTTAGATCAACCTTCATAATCAATAACTAATACCATATTATGGGGGGAAAACTATAAACAAGCGAAGAGCTTGCTTTAACTTTTAAGAGTAGATGCCGGTCATGAAAAAGCACATTGTTGCACATCCAGTTTAAGCTTATGAAACCAAGGGGCTACTGTTGAAATTTCGTCTGTAAGTAATCTAGAAGGAAAAAATTGGTAGATTTCAGAAGTCCATGTATGGTGATAAAAGGTTTAACTATGCATAATGTACAAACTAAAACCTAAAAGTTGCATGGAAACGGTCACGAGTACTAGATCGGGTGTGGGTACGGGTAGGGGACATGACAAAACTGTAAAATATTGGGTATGGGGACACGACTACATATATATATATATATATATAT
>BQKN01065943.1:766607-786948 GCA_022839385.1 Asparagus kiusianus | reverse complement strand
AGTAAATGTAGTATATTATATTTATAAAATATTAAAAAATTACATAAAAATAGCATAATATATTATATAGTAAATAATATAATATATTACATAATAAACAATATAATATACTATAAAGTAAAATAATTTATTAATACTAAAAAAATATTGCTAACAAATGTTCTTGTAATAATAATGTATTCATAATATAATAATTTTAATTTACATAATAATGGTTTAATAATATAATAGTTTTTATTTATATTATTAAAGTACTATTAATAAACTCTAACATATTACAAACTATAATATATTATATAATTTTAAAGGATTTATAATATATTCATTTATTAAAAATATGCTAGTAATATCGTAATATTAATGTTTTTATAACATTATATTATATTAATAATAATATAACTATATTCATAATAAAATAATATTATTTTTAAAATATTGTATAATGTATAACAATAAATAATTGATATGCCAAAATAATATATTATTATTTTAAAAATATGTAATAATTATAATATAACATAATACAGTAAAGTACAATATGCTAATATAATGCATTATATAATATTATATTGAATTATATTTAATATTAATAATATTATAATAGTATAAAGTAAATATTATAATATTTTATTTATATTATATTCTATTATAATTATTATATAGTATATTAATAATATAGTTAATACTAATGTTATAATGGGTCAAACTAGTATTGACAAAAAATACTCAACACGGTGTTTTGAAAATATTTTAGGGGGAAAACAAAACACCGTGTCTTTTTACAGAAACACGACAAGGAAAACATAATGATATCTAAATAAAGTCTTAATTTTTTTATCTTTTTGTTTCTCTACCTCCATATTATGGCTCTTAAAGGCATCTAGTGCCTCTGCTTTGTTAAAAAAGAGATAAAATACATATATCTAGTATGATCATCAATAAAATAAAATATCTCTGACCATTTAGGCAAGGAGTACTAAAAGGTCCATAAATATCAGGGTGCATGATTTCCAAAACACTAGAAGTCCTCTTAGCCCTTCAGTAGATTTGTTAGTTTGTTTTCCCTTAATGCAATCCACACAAGTACCATAATTAAAAAAATCAAGAATTTTTAAAACTTCATCATTTAGTAATTTTTATCCTTTCTATGGAGATATGTTTCAATCTCCTATGACATAAGGTAGAAGAGTTCTTATTAATAAAATTCCACTTTATGCCAACATCAACATGCGCATTCAAATAAGCCAATTCAAATATGGGATCTAGATCAAAAAATTTATATAAATTATCAATTAAGGTTCCAACATGGACTCTATTTAATAAAATATCAAAAAAATGTTCTTTAAAAATAAAAATCATAACCAATAGAAACTAATTTCAAAATTAAAATTAAATTTTTAGAGAAATCTGGAACAAAAAAGGCATATTCTAAATCCAAAGTAAAACCGGTCTTCAAAATAAATCCAAAGGTTCACACAACCTTGACTTGTGAACGCATCTGATTTCCTAAATAGATGCACTATTTATTTATGTACGGCTTTCTTACATTGAAAAAGTGTTGCATGGTATTGATAATAGCAATGTAGAACCAGAATAAATCAACCATGAATTATTTAGAACTTCAACATAAAAGAATTCACGACACACAAAAGAGATGAAATTACCTTTCTTTATGAACCATTTCTTTGTGCTTAATACAATCTTTCTTCATATGCCCATCCTGTCTATAAAAGAAATATTTATTATTATCATCATATTTCTTTTTATTGGCACTTTCTTATTCTTTTCTTGTTGATCATGATTGTTCTTCCCAATGCTTACTTTATTATGAGTACCCAAATGTGCACTTTCAAGCTTCTCATACTTTAATATATCTTCCTTTTAAACACACATGGTCAATAATTAGTTCACATGTCATTTTTCCTTATGTGTGTTGTAAGAACTTTTTAATGGTTAATACTCAGAAGGAAGAGAGTCAAAATAAAATGCACTAGGAATGAGTCAAAATAAAACGCGCCAGGAACGACTCAGAAATTTTTATCTCAAGGGGCTTGAGTTGAACAACGATGTCTCTCATTTCCATAATGTGCTCATGTCCACTCTTAGAGAGATTAAATATTTTACTTGAAAGCATCTTCATCAAGACGTTGGCCAAAGGTTTATCTGATCTAACAAATTGTTCATCAACGGCTTTCAAGTAGTATTTAGCCTTATGGCAATCTAGAATAGAGTTTCAGGTGCTTTTACTACCATGAGACTTAATATGCATCAAATTTAATCGATTTGATCTTTTCCAACGTACACGCATTTGTTTTTCATGTGGCGTACTTTCTTTTGTGGGATTAGGTGGTTGATCAACACGAAGCGCCAAGTCTAAATTCATGCACCAGAGAAAAGGATTTTATCTCTCTAATCATCAAAATTATCACTACAAAGTACTAAATAACATAAGTAGTAGGAATAACTACAATAATTAAGAAATATAAACTTCAGAACTATAAAATAAAACTTAAGTTCTAAACAACCAATGTCATTTTAGAATAAAGTAAATTCAAATATTCATATGAACAAAGGAAGAATAAAATAAATTCAAACCAATGTCAGTTTATAATTAAATAAATTCAAACTTTCCTATGGACTAATAAAATAATATTATTAAGAACTAAATCATCCTATACGTATGGGGCTAGCAAAAATTCATTCTTGATATTAGTTTTATTATCTTATTCCGATTAACCCAAAATAATAATAACTTCTCTATGGGGCCTAGTCACTATTTCTTTGAATTAACCACATCTTAGATTTCATTAAAATTTAATGAAGTGTGTTAATATATATTTGACTATCCTCATGATATAAGATGCTATGGCTACTCTTAAGTCACTCAACAATCTCTACTTCAAGACATCTTAAAACCAAAATTCAAGACCATATTTAATAAGAGACAGAAGTAAATTAACAGGTAAAAGTGTCTCATAAACTGTACATTAGATTACTAACATGACTTTCAATTGAGAAAGATCTGTAGTTTCTAATATTATAATAGAGCATGATGGAGACACAATTATCAATGAAATTACCCTAGAGGGGGGGGGGGGGTTGAATAGGGTAATCAAACAATAATGTGCAACTAAAGAAAATACCATGCAAATTAAGACAAAAGATAGAATAATAAGGTAATAATTAAAAGAGAAAGAGTGAGAGATAGTTAGCCAATGAAGACGACAATATGTTCACGAGGTTCGGTCCTCTTGACCTACGTCCCCGACCACCTCTCCCGATGGTAATCCACTACACAACTCGGTTTGAAAGCCAGAACTTCTACGCAATGATCTTCCCGAGATCGAATACTCCACACAATGATCTCCTCAAGATCTAGCTCTCAACACAATACAAGATGATTGATAGATGATCTAACTTACAATTATCCTATAGAAAGGATAAAGAGATGAACAGTTGAAGCTCAGGGGGTTTGTGAGATTTGAAAGTGAAAACCGAAAAATTAAGAGCTTGAGAATGAGTAGAAAATTTAAGCTTAAAAGTCTCAAAAACAAAACTCAAGATTTTTTCTTTGTTTTCTTGGTTGCTCAATTAATGAGACCTGAGGACTATTTATAGTCTCTCATCATAACAACCCAAAACCAAGAAAAATAAAAAAAATCATACCAAATCCCTAAAAAATCAAGAAACTGGAAAAACTAGCCGTTACTGTTGGCGACACGATCAGTCGACTGGTCGAGAACATCGGTCAACCGATCAGTCGACCGTTGGGCAGATTGGAAAATCAAAAGACACTATCGGTCGACTTATGTGATTGTATCGGTCGACTGATTGACTGTTATCGGTCGACTGGTTCAAGAAATTGGTCGACTGGTAAGAGGTCAACTGTAGGGAGCTAAAAACCTGCTCCTGGTCGATCGACTGATAGGAAAAAGCAGTCGACCGTAAAACTGACATATTCAGATACTATTATTTTTCCAGAATAGTTGATTTTCTATATTTGATTTAAAATATTAAATTAACTTTAAAAATAGTAAAACTTGGGAAAATACTTATATATATATATATATATATATATATATATGTGCTAGAGAAAGAATTTCTAAAATAGCACCTCGTATTTGTGAAAATGTATTTATTTTACAAAAACCGACAAAAATACGAGTTTTGAAATGTGTGTGTAATCCCCAATTGTTTCAAAAGTTATCAACTTTATTTCTTGCGTGTATTATGATCTAGAGAGAGGTAATAATGCAAATATCGCTTATAATTGTATGCAAAGCTTAAGTGCTGATATTTGATAAGTTTTGTTGATGAAGCTCTTCTTGGATATATGCTTTTAAGCTCTTCTTTATTTGATATTCGCGTGAGTCGGCCTTTGAGCATTTTAAGGCTTCTTCATCCACTTGCCTCCACCTCCACAGATATCATTGTTTAGGCGCAAATCTATCCATCCTCCAAGTGATGGCACTATATTGCTTGATAAATATATCATGCGTAGGATTACTTGACAAGCAATTAGTACCAATAATAAAGTTTATAAATCATCATCAAAACATGAGACCTAACAATCAAAACCTGTTCTACATTAAAACTTGAATTTGTGATTAAAACATGCATCTATAGATTGAACCGAAAGCATATAACTTTTGCTAATATTGCAACTGAGTAAATCTTTGCATCGCCTGTCCATGATCACTACTAATTGTTATGCTCTGATACCACTTGTTGTGCTTCAATGAACCAAAACAAACACTGAGAGAGAAGGCCAAATAATCCAAAATAACGGCACAAACACAAACAAATGAATTTTACGTGGTTCGACAAGTTGCCTACGTCCACGGGGCAAGAAGGGTATGAGTTTTCACTAATAGAGAAGAAGAGAACAAATAGAGTTTACAAATCCACAAACAAATCTCTCACACAAAGCTCTCAATCTTGTGAACACGTGACCCAGTTTCCGCGTGAAGAACGCGGTTTCAATTCAATTCCGTGGCCCACCCGGTTGCTTTTGAATACTATAAATATCAATTTGATTTTTTTTTAGGGTTGAGCAAAACGAGGGCAGGTGCACGGTGCAAGTGCAAAAGAGAGGTGGTGATTTGTGTGTGGCGGCTGCGTGAGTTCGTGAGCAGAAGTGATTTTGTGGCGGCTGATTTTGAGAAGCAGTTGATCTTTCAAAGTCTTTTGTGCATCTTTTGTGAGAGATATTTGTGAGGGATTTGAGAGTTTGTGTGAGGGTTTTATTTGTGAGATTCTTGTGTAAACCCTATTTGTATTCTCTCCCTCTATTAGTAGATCTCCCCCCTCCTTGCCCCGTGGACGTAGGCAATTTGCCGAACCACGTAAAAATTAGTTGTACTGCTTTTGTGTGATTTGTAATAGCTTTTTAGGTTCCCTCGACGCGCAGTCCTAGAGCTGACGAGAGGAAGAGCTAATATCCTACTTTGATAGGATATAAGCTTCAGATTCTTGTTCCCTTTGAGAAACAAGAATTCTTATTGCGATCTGACTCTCTTGTTGTGCTGCCGAAGTGCTGCCGAAATTTTCGCTGCGCGCAACAAGTGGTATCAGAGCCCAGATTTCAGATCTAGGGTGTTTTGGATTTGGTGGAGGAAGATTTTGTGTGAAGCTTGGTTCTTGGAGTTCTAGGCTTCGGTGGAGATAGCATTAGGAGTTGCCGTTGGAGATTTCGCTTTCCTCGTGTGGATAGGAGATCTATTTGGAATCCGATCTAGGGTTCAGTTGGGTGGTTCCTAATTTTATCAAATTTGTTCTTTCTCTACAATTTGGAGTTAGTCGTAATGGGAGAAGAAGGTGAAAGCAGCAAATCAATGGCGAGTACAATACAAGTTGGTTTTCAGAACACTAAAATTAGTATGGTGAAATATGATGGCAAAATCAACTTTGGTTTGTGGATGAGCGACGTACATGATGCGCTCAACGCTCAGAATTTGGAAGAGACCATTATGGTCCACGAGAGGCCACCTAAATATGAAGAGGCGGTATGGGAGAAAATGAATAGGAACGCTTGTGGGGTGATCAGGTCCTGTTTGGAACAGGAGCTGAAATACGATGTGATTGGGGTGACGTCTGCGATGAAGATGTGGGAAATTCTCAACAACAAGTATCTCACGAAGAGTGTTGAGAACAGGTTGCACTTGCTGCGAAGACTCTTCAGATTTCAGATGTCCAGAGGCACCTCGCTAGCGGCTCATGTGAACAACTACACTAAGTTGTTATCAGACTTGGCGAATGTTGATGAGAAGATATCGGATGAGTACAAGGCGATTATTTTATTGGGCTCCTTACCGGATGAGGAGTATGATACCTTCGTGCTCACTTTGTTGAATAGGAGATCTTCTATCAGCTATAGTGAAGTGACTAACACTTTGACAAATTACGATTTGAGGAGGAAGGACAAGGAGACTTCCCGCGCTAGTACTTCTGGAGAGGCCTTGTCGACGAGAGGTAGAAGCCCATATCCGAAAGGTGGTAATAGAGGAAGGTCAAAGTCTAGAGGCCGCCACCAATTAACAAAGAACCAATGTGCATTCTGCAAGGAGCAGGGACATTGGAAGAGAGACTGCCCAAAGCTCAAGGAGAAGGAGAATGGCAAGAAAAAGGGCCCGAAGGCCAATGAGGTGAACGTTACTAAAGGCGATGATTTCGATGATTCGTGCTTTTCTCTACTGATTACTCCGGAGGTGAACCATGTGGATGCATCAGATTGGATGCTTGATTCCGACGCTACCTTTCATGTGACCCCTAGGCGAGACTAGTTTGCATCTTTTGAGAAAGTCGACGGGGGTGTTGTTGTCATGGGAAATGATCAATCCTGTGGCGTTTGTGGGATAGGTACCGTCCGGGTTAGGATGCACGATGGAGTAGTCCGTGAGTTGAAGGAGGTGAGATTTGTTCCTCAATTAAAGAAAAATCTTATCTCGGTTGGAGCTTTGGAGGCGAAGGGATTCAAGGTGACTTTCGAAAACGCTGTAGCGAAGGTTACTAAGGGATCATTGGTGGTGATGAGGGGAGTCCGCAATCGGAATTTATATTATCTGAAAGGAAGCACCGAGATTGGCCAGGTTGCTTCGGCTATTTCAGAAGCGGACATGAGCAAACTTTGGCACTATAGATTGGGGCACACAGGTGAAAAGTCACTGCAGACATTGTGCAAGCAGGGGCTATTGAAGGGAGCCAAGAGTGGGAAGATTGAGTTCTGTGAGCACTGTGTTCTTGGCAAGAAGACGAAAGTGAAGTTCGGGACTGCCATTCATCAGACGAGGGGTATCCTGGACTACGTGCACACAGACGTTTGGGGTCCCACCAAGACTGCATCACTTGGTGGTCGACATTGGTTCGTCACTTTTGTAGATGACTATTCTAGGCGTTGTTGGGTGTACACCATGACGAAGAAGAGTGAAGTCCTAGATTTGTTTGTGGAGTGGAAGAAGAGATTGGAACTGCAGACTGGGAGAAAGATCAAGACGTTACGATCCGATAACGGTGGTGAGTATACTTCTGACCCCTTTCAGCAGCTATGTCGAGACGAGGGCATAGAGAGACACTTCACAGTTAGTCATACACCATAGCAAAATGGGGTGGCAGAGAGGTTGAATCGGTCTTTACTGGAGAAGATCCGATGCTTATTGTCGCAGAGTGGTTTAGAGAAGATCTTTTGGGCTGAGGCACTTACGTATGCGAGCCACCTCATTAATAGGCTGTCTTCATCTGCGATTGAGGGGAAAACCCCTATGGAGATGTGGTCGGGAAAGCCAGCACATGATTATGACCAGCTCAAGGTATTTGGGTGCCCTGCATATTATCATGTTAGAACTGATAAATTGGAACCTCGAGCTAGGAAGGCCATATTTGTAGGATTCAAGCGCGGTGTCAAGGGATACAAGCTTTGGGATCCAGTTGATAAGAAGATTGTGCTGAGTAGGGACGTCACATTCGATGAGGCTTCTATCTTGAAGCTTCCCAGTTCTCATCAGGTGGAGAGCGACCCGACGGAGGAGATATCGCAGGTGGTGGAGATCGATGCAGCTCCACATCGTCCAGATGGTACAGTATCCATACAAGTGCCGACTGAGGTGACGCCAGGCGAGCACGACGGTGACACGGAGGATACGAGTACAAATGTGCAGGATCAGAAACCGACGGCTCAGGTTCAGGATTCTATTGCGGTTCGGAGACAGAGGAGAAACATACAGATGCCAGCACGGTATGCCGATACAGTTACGTATGCACTTCCGGTGGAGAGTATCGATGAGATGGTGCCTACTACATTCAGAGAGGCCGAGCAGAGTTCGGATGCTGATTCGTGGCAGGTGGCTATGCAGGAGGAGATAGAATCTCTTCATAAGAACGATACATGGGAGCTGGTTGAGCTTCCAAAGGGGCGGAAGGCAATTGGTTGTAAGTGGGTATACACAAAGAAGGAGGGCATTGAGGGCACTCCATTGAGATTCAAAGCTAGGTTGGTTGCGAAGGGCTATGCACAGGAGGAAGGAATAGATTATAATGAGGTTTTCTCTCCGGTGGTGAAGCATTCTTCGATTCGGATTTTGCTAGCTTTGGTGGCACAGTATGGTTTGGAGTTAGATCAGTTGGATGTGAAGACGGCATTTCTTCATGGTGATCTTGATGAAGAAATATATATGACTCAGCCATTGGGATTCCGAGCTGCAGGGAAAGATAAGTTGGTTTGCAGATTGAAGAAGTCGCTATACGGTTTGAAACAGTCTCCTCGACAGTGGTATAGGCGATTCGATGGTTTTATGATTGGTCATTCGTACACTCGGAGCCAGTTTGATCCTTACGTATATTTTCGCAAGTTGAAAGGAGGTGTGTACATTTATTTGTTGCTCTATGTCGATGACATGTTAGTTGCCTCTACTTCCAGGTTGGCTATAGATGAGTTGAAAGTTCAGCTTTCAAATGAGTTTGAGATGAAGGACTTGGGCGAGGCGAAGCGCATCTTAGGGATGGAGATCGGCAGAGACAAGAAGAAGGGAAAAATTTGTTTGACACAGGTGGCTTATTTGAAGAAGGTTCTACAGCGATTCCATGTTAGCATGGATACGAAGCCAGTTAGTGTACCTTTGGGAGCCCATTTGAAGCTTTCAGCTGGTCTTTCACCGAAGTCAGTTGAAGATCGTGAGTTGATGTCGAAGACTCCATATGCGAGCGCAGTTGGGAGCTTGATGTATGCGATGGTATGTACGAGACCGGATTTTTTACAGGCGGTAAGCATGGTTTCGAGATACATGCACGATCCAGGAGTGGGTCATTGGGACGCCGTGAAATGGATTTTGAGGTACATTCGAGGTACACTCAATGTTGGTTTGGTTTATGAGCGGGACACTACAGGTGGGCAGTTATGCATTGGTTATGTTGATTCGGATTATGCTGGGGATTTGGATAAGCGTCGGTCTACTACGGGATATGTGTTTACTTTGACCCGTGCGCCGGTGTGTTGGAGATGCACCTTACAGTCGACGGTGGCTTTGTCTACGACGGAGGCAGAGTATATGGCAGTTACGGAGGCTGTAAAGGAGGCTATTTGGCTTCGAGGACTTTTGGAGGAACTTGGTATATCGCAGAGGTCCGTCACTATTCATTATGATAGCATGAGTGCTATCTATTTGGCGAAGAATCAGGTTTTTCATGCGCGAACGAAGCACATTGATGTTTGTTATCACTTCGTTCGGGATGTTCTTGAAGATGGCGATGTGGAAATTGTGAAGGTCCACACGAAGGATAATCCGGCAGATATGCTCACTAAGGTGGTTCCGAGCAACAAGTTTGATCATTGTCGAAACTTGTTGCATATTCGTGATTGTTGAGGCCGTTGGCGGCCATTTGGATGAACTACGTTCGGCTTGATTCCTTGGGCAAGAGGATACGTAGGCAGTCTTTCAGATGCAGCCGGTTTGGATTAGTTGATGGGGTGAGATTGTTTGGACTCTCGTTCGGGTTCTCGACTTGTTGTGGATTGAGTTCGTACTGGTCACAACAAATGGGACATTTGGATGCTTTGGTGTCGGCTCAGTTTTGGGAAAACTTCACCGAGGTGGAGAATTGTGAACACGTGACCCAGTTTCCGCGTGAAGAACGCGGTTTCAATTCAATTCCGTGGCCCACCCGGTTGCTTTTGAATACTATAAATATCAATTTGATTTTTTTTTAGGGTTGAGCAAAACGAGGGCAGGTGCACGGTGCAAGTGCAAAAGAGAGGCAGTGATTTGTGTGTAGCGGCTGCGTGAGTTCGTGAGCAGAAGTGATTTTGTGGCGGCTGAGTTTGAGAGGCAGTTGATCTTTCAAAGTCTTTTGTGCATCTTTTGTGAGAGATATTTGTGAGGGATTTGAGAGTTTGTGTGAGGGTTTTATTTGTGAGATTCTTGTGTAAACCCTATTTGTATTCTCTCCCTCTATTAGTAGATCTCCCCCCTCCTTGCCCCGTGGACGTAGGCAATTTGCCGAACCACGTAAAAATTGGTTGTACTGCTTTTGTGTGATTTGTAATAGCTTTTTAGGTTCCCTCGATGCGCAGTCCTAGAGCTGACGAGAGGAAGAGCTAATATCCTACTTTGATAGGATATAAGCTTCAGATTCTTGTTCCCTTTGAGAAACAAGAATTCTTATTGCGATCTGACTCTCTTGTTGTGCTGCCGAAGTGCTGCCGAAATTTTCGCTGCGCGCAACAAATCTCTCAAACAAAACCCTAACCAATAGCTCCCGAAAAGGTTCTTTTCTGTGCTCCAAATATCACCAATTCTGCTCCCCCTAAAAACCCTAAAACGTGTTTCAATATTTATATCAAAACATAAACCAAATTAGAACATGAAATCAACTTCTCGGCCTGACCCGATTGGCGGTCGACTGCCCAAAGCTCGCGGTCGACGGCGACTAACGACAGAACCCAGAAAACAATTACAGGGTTCGGCGGTCGACCGCGGTAGTCGACCGCACCCAACTCCAGACTCTCGGATTTGATTGCAGTGTTTGGAAGTCGACCGCACCAAGCCCTAACTCATATCCAGGGTCTGTGCACGTATTCGGTCGACCGACCTAACACCGTAGTCCACCGAACATGACCAAAACTGTTCCTCTTCTTCCAAAACCTGTTCTTCTCCAATTTCTTCGCCAAAATCACAATCCAAATGATTTGCATACTATGCTTGACACCGAAACATGGAGGTTTCAATAGAAGCAAACTCAATGCTGTGATCCTACAACATTAATAGTGACCAAAAACTATTGAAATAAATTAATCATATCGATTCCCAAAGAAATCAATAAATGTCGACACTAGCACATGGAGCAGATTAATAATTTCCTTCACCACTATAGATAAGTACTTTATAAAATATTCAAATATGCAAGTGTATTTCAAGCCAGTAGGAAACAAAAGTAAATTTGTTCTCTAGTACAAAGCGTCAAAGATGTATAAGCTCTATAATCAAAGCAATAAATGACAAGACAACAAGATATGGAACTTCTAAAGCCGCAGTCTAAAGCCCAAGTATTGCTTGTGTTTCGGTTACATGTATCATTGTTACTGTGCTATACCGATTTCATAGGCTAGATTAGAAAAAATAAATATTTTTTCTAAAGATGTAGAAATATCAACAAGTAACATGAATTAAATCTTGAAACTAAACAATATAGATGGAGTTGGTTCTGATACCACATATAAGAGCTTACTTGAATAAATAATTACGGAGCACGCAACTGTTAGTCTAAGGGATGTAGACTCAAAACTGGAATCAAACAAATTGTTGGATAGCATGTTTTCTAATCTGTTTTGGTAACATGATTCTTAATCTGTTTTGATAACATGATTCTTAATATGTTTTGGTAACAAGTTATTAGGATTCCTAATATGTTTTGTTTTTTAGTTTTAGAATTCCTAGTCTGTTTTGATTTTAGGTTTTCTATATATATGGAGCTCCTTAGAAGATTAGGCATTAGAAAAAAAGGGTTTTGAGAGAATTCTTCAGAGAGATCTTAGAGAGTTTAGATCCTATTTGTGAGCATTGTAATCTTCTTCAATATTAATCAAAGAACTGTGTGGTGTGTCTCCCGAGGACGTAGGCACGATTGTCGAACCTCGTTAAATCTGGTGTGTTCTTTCTTGTTTACTTTCCTGCAAGTTTTTAATCTTTTATTTGCTGTGATTTTTTCCTACTTTCCTACTCTCGAACACAATGTCCGGAAGAGAAAGGGTTCGATTTGATTGTTTCGAATCCCCAACAAATGGTATCAGAGCTTCGTTCAGAAGGATTGTGAGAGAGCCATGACAAAGGAAAGTAAATCTAAAATCGAGAAGTTTGACAGTTCAGACTTCGCCTACTGGAAGTCGCAGATAGAGAACTATCTATATCAGAAGGACTTGTATCGCCCGTTGATGGGTAATGCTAAGGGAAAGACGAAAGAAGAGTCAGATGAGGATTGTGAGATACTGGATAGGAAGACTCTTGGTCAAATCTGGTTGTTGCTCGCCAAGACAGTCGCACACAACATATTGAAGGAGAAGACGACGGTGGGGCTCATGGAAGTATTCACAAAAATGTACGAGCAACCGTCTGCCGCAAACAAGGTGCATCTCGTCAAGACACTCTTCAATCTCAAGATGACAAAAGGACACTCCTTCACAATGCACCTCAACGAGTTCAACACGATTGCTGATCAACTCATCTCCGTAGACATCACATTCAATAACGAAGTGCAGGCCCTATTGATTCTATCACAATTGCCGGATAATTGGGCATGTTGTGTGACGGCAATCAGCAATTCGATGGGAAAGGACAAGTTGAAGCTGAGCAAGGTTGTTAGCATGATTCTATCTAAGGAGGTTAGAAGAAAGTCGTTCGAATCAGAAGGTTCAGGTTCAGCCCTAAATTTCGAGCGAAGAGGCAGAAGCCAGAAGAAGGGCAATTAGAATAGCAACCGGTCGAAGTCAAACAAGAAGAGGTCAAACTCGAAAGTTAGGCTTATCAAAGGAAAGTGTTGGAACTGCGGCCAGGAGGACCATATGTCTTCAGCTTGTAAAGCACAAAAGAAGGATACGAATGAGCAAGAGGCTCATATCGTGTAGGATGCCTTGATCCTAGCTATGGACAATGATTCTGATTCCTGGGTCATCGACTCAGGAGCCTCATTCCACGTCATTGCTAATAGGAAGCTTCTTCATAACTATGTAGAAGAGGACTTTGGAAAGTATACTTGGGGATAATAAATCCTGTAGTGTTGTTAGAAGAGGAGATGTGCAAATACAGTTGAAGGGCTCCAAGTGGAATCTGAAGAACGTGAGGCACGTACCGAAACTAAAGAGGAATCTTATTTCGGTTGGCCAACTTGGAGCAGAAGGTTATTTTTTGACATTCACCAGGGATCCATGGAGGATCTCAAACGGTACTATGATTGTGGCCCGAGGCAACAAAACAAGAACTCTCTATCTCACCTCATATGCGAGTGACACCCTTGCAATTGCAGCTAGCAAAGAGAGTATGGATCTATGGCATAATAGATTGGGACATATGAACGAGAAGGGGATGAATATTCTACATTCACAGGGGAAGCTAACCAATATCGATTCCGTGGACATTGGTGTTTGCAAGGACTCCATCTTTGGGAAGCAGAAGAGAGTTAGTTTCCAGAAGAGTAGAAGGTCACCTAAAGCTCAGAAGCTAGAGTTAGTTCATACTGACGTATGAGGTCCAGCTAGCGTGTCTTCCTTTGGCGGTTCGACATACTATGTCACCTTCATTGACGATCACTCGAGGAAGGTGTAGGTATACTTCATGAAGCACAAGTCAAAGGTGTGGGATCTTTAAGAAGTAGAAAGTCATGGTGGAGAACGAGACAGATCTGAAGGTGAAGTATCTGAGATCAAATAATGATGGAGAATATGAGCTGGAAAAGTTCAAGAGGTTATGTGCTCTAAATAGGATTCGTTTGGAGAGGACTACTCCAGGGACGCCGCAACAAAATGGCGTTACAGAGAGGATGAACATGACATTGATGGAGCATGCCAGGAGCATGCGATTATATGCAGGTCTGCCTAAGATATTTTGGACGGATGCGGTGCTTACGGTAGCTTACTTGATTAATCATGGGCCATCAGTTTTATTGGGTTACGGGATTTCAGAGGAGGTTTGGAGTGGCAAGACGATCAATCTTTCACATTTACAAGTATTCGGTTGTGTGGCATATGTTCATATCAGTGTCCATGTCAGGGACAAGCTAGAGGCTAAGTCACAGAAATGCATATTTATTGGATACGTCATTAATGAGTTCGGGTATCGTCTTTGGGATAATAAGAACAGGAAGATCATCAGAAGCAGGGATGTAATATTCAATGAGGAGGTGATATACAAGAATAGGGACAGTGCCAATGATAGCCAAAGCAGTGGAAGCAGCACTACGAATACAGGTGGATCCGAGTACATAGATTTGGAGGAACTTCCAGATAGGGGCGACAAAATCAATTCTGACCGAAGAACGGAGGAGGCTCCAGGTGCAGAGATGACTACCCAGGGCATGGAGATTAGGAGGTCATCCAAGGTACCAAACTGAATCCCAGATATCTCTCATCACTTGATTATTTGCTTTGACAGATAGCGGAGAACCGGAGTGCTATGATGAGGCTATGTAAGTGAGTGAATCTTAACAGTGGGAGCATGCGATGCAAGAGGAGATGAATTCTCTACACACTAATGAGACATGGGAGTTAGTCCAGCTACCTACACAGAAAAAAGCCTTGCATAACAAATGGGTCTATCGAGTCAAGCAGGAGAGTAATGAAAATAAGAGATACAATACTAGATTAGTCGTGAAGGGGTTCCAACAGCGGGAAGGAGTGGACTATATAGAGATATTTTCCCCTGTTGTGAAGCTCACTACCATCAGAGTGGTGTTGATCTTAGTAGCTGCAGAAGTTCTCTACCTTGAGCAGTTAGATGTGAAGACTGTTTTTTTTTCATGGTGACTTGGATGAAGAAATCTACATAAAGCAACATGTTGACTTCATCAAAGAAGGAAAAGAAGAGATGGTGTGTAAGCTCAAGAAGAGCTTGTACGGATTGAAACAGGCCCCGAGACAGTGGTACAAGAAGTTCAACAGCTTCATGCAGAACAATGACTATAGAAGATGCAATTCAGATTATTGTTGCTACTTCAAAAGGTTCGAGTTCAGTTTTATCATATTGTTATTATATGTTGATGATATTTTAGCTGCAGGATCAAGTTTAGAGAAGCTAAACAACTTGAAAAAGCAGTTGGCAAAGGAGTTTGCTATGAAGGATTTGGGTGCAACGAAGCAGATTCTAGGGATGTGAATTAGTAGAGATAAAGCTGAAGAGACGTTGATGTTGAGTCAAACTGAATACATCGAGAAGATACTTTAGAGGTTTAACATGCAGAATGTTAAGGTTGTTAGCATGCCCCTTGGAAGCAAATTCAAGCTATCTAAATAGCAATCGCCTAAGACAAATGCAGATAGAGAGCATATGAGCAGGGTTCCATATTCTTCGGCCATTAGGAGTCTCATATACGCGATGGTTTGCACGAGGACAGACATTATCCATGTAGTGGGAGTTATGAGAAGGTTTGCAAGCAATCCAGGGAAGCAGTACTGAGAGGTCGTGAAGTGGATATTGCGCTACTTCAGAGGGATTACGGACAAGCCACTATGTTTTAGGAGGAAAGAGTTAGTACTGCAGGGATACGTGAATGCAGACTTCGCCGGTGATCATGATACGAGACGGAGCACCACGGGGTATGTTTATACCTTGGCGTCGATAGCAGTGAGTTAGGTTTCACGTCTGCAGAAGATTGTAACTTTGTCTACAACTGAAGCTAAGTATGTCATGGTAACTGAAGCAAGCAAGTAGATGATTTGGTTGAACGGGTGCCTGGAAGAGTTGGATATGAAGCAAGGGAGAGGAGGTCTTGATTGTGACAGCCAGAATGTTATACATCTTGCCAAGAATTTAGTATATCATGTTAGAACGAAGCACATCGACGTACGATACCATTTTATATGCTCGCTGATTGAGGACAAGAAGTTACATCTAGAGAAGATTTTGGGGAGTCAAAATCCTACGGATACGTTGACGGAAGCAGTGACCATTGACAAACTAGAGTTGTGTGTAACTTCAGTTAGACTTCATGTGTAGGAGATCAAGGCGGAGCCACACCAAGAGGATCGTCGAGATCGCCGGTTGATGATGATTGAAGAATAGATTTTTTGTGTGTAAGAGGATGCTTGCGAAGAAGGGAAAGTTCGGGTGAGCTTGTTGATTGTGCTTTGATCTCTAAGTGGGAGATTGTTAGTCTAAGAAATGTAGACTCAAAGCTGGAATCAAACAAATTGTTAGATAACGGGTTTCCTAATCTATTTTGGTAACAGGATTTTTAATCTGTTTTGGTAACATGTTATTAGAATTCCTAATCTGTTTTATTTTTTGGTTTTAGAATTCATACTCTGTTTTGGTTTTAGGTTTTCTATATATATGGAACGCCTTAGAAGAGATTAGACATTAGAAAAAGAGGGTTTTGAGATAATTCTTCAAAGAGATCTCAGAGAGATTAGATCCTATTTGTGGGCATTGTAATCTTCTTCAATATTAATCAAAAAATTATGTGGTGTGGCTCCCGAGGACGTAGGCACAATTGCCGAACCTCGTTAAATCTGCTGTGTTCTTTCTTGTTTACTTTCCTACAAGTTTTTTATCTTTTATTTGCTGTGATTTTTTTCATATTTTCCTACTCTCAAACACAAGGTTCGGAAGGGAAAGGGTTCGATTTGATTGTTTTGAATCCCCAACTGCAACCAAATGAAATCAAGCATAAAATACCTCCAGCTATTGTTGTCTCAAATGATCTGCAACTCAGATATTTAGATCAAAACTAGAGATAATCTGAGTATGCACAGAAACAAAGAATAAAATTAGATCACCATTAGAATAAAAAAAATAAATAAATGCAAAAGAATTTCCAGCATATGCCTTACCGATTAGCGTAAATCTGGTGGAGGAACTATGGCTATATTCATAGACTAGGCTAAGACCCGTCTTTTATTACTACAATTCTTAAAAGATAAAACTTCTTAAAAGATAAGTTTCCAGCAATTAGGAAAAACTATCTACTACGACTCTTTATATGATAATAAATTGAAATACCGTAACTGATTAAGATAATTATTATCATTGGGCCAAAACTTTATCCAATCCAAATACAACACAAAGTGCTCTCTCAACATTATGATGCCTCAAACTATCAATTCCATTACCCTTTGATTCCCCGTCCAGATACCATTAGATTTTCGTTAAATATGTACCACGTTAAGGTTCATTTTACCTAGTTGCTGGGATCCAAATGATAAATTGTTCCAGTAGCAGCATATGGGGGTATCATATGCTAAACACGTAATATAAATTTAAAAAAAAATCTAACAAACCATAACATGTTCATCAACGTGAGCATTGAAAACTTTTTTTTAATAACCCAGTACGAAATCAAATCCAAAATTATGAAAGCTATATTGAAATTCTCCTAACAGTGAGTTGAAACTTAATTTAGGCTCAAAGTGTTAAAAAAAATGCTTTGGATATCAAATTGCAAAAATAGGTAAACTTTAGGATATATCACTTAAAGTGAAAAATGAGCCAAGGAATAAAGATGTCAATTACTTTAATTACTGTTATTCCCGCTTATCGTAAACTTTAACACATGATTTAATAATTTACATAATCGCCTAATAAAAGAAGCATGTGATAGCTATGCATTCAAACAAAAGAAGCATGGGCTTCAATCAGGGTCCCCCCACATCAAGCGTAGTCAAGATGCCAACATGATGGTACATTGGTACTGCTCTCCTTATCCCTCCCCACTACCATAAAACTCCCCATGTCCCGGCCCTCACCGGCTGCTCATCAAACAAATATTTGTTTATATAAAGATCAATCGATCAGAAGGGTGGCAGGCACAAAAATCCACTTATTATAAGCCATGTTTCCTCCTTTTTTGACGCCACAACTTTCTTGTTTCACACCCAGCTTGGTTGAACTAAAGAGGCGCTACAGTCACACCTTAAACCACACACTAGTAGAAAACTGAGCATTGACGACGGGGTATTGGCGACGGATTTGAAATCCGTCGCCAATACAAACATTGGCGACGGAACATTGGCGACGGGGTCATTCCCGTCGCTAATGTTTGTATTGGCGACGGATTACAATCCGTCGCCAATGATTTTCCGTCGCCAATAAGTATTAGCGACGGAAAAACATTAGCGACGGATCGAATCTGTCGCCAGTAAGTATTGGCGACGAATTCAATCTGTCACCAATAAGTATTGGTGACGGATTTGATCCGTCGCCAATGTTCCGTTGTCAATACTTATTGGCGACGGATTCGATCTGTCGCCAATAAGTATTGGCGACGAATTGAATCCGTCGCCAATGTTCCGTCATCAATACTTATTGGCGACGGATTTGAATACGTCGCTAATACTTATTGGAGACGGATCGAATCCGTCGCCAATGTTTTTCCGTCGCCGACACTTATTGGCGACGGATGCGATCCGTCGTTAATACTAATGTGTCCATCGTAAAAAAAATTAACATTAGTGTTTGATTATCCCATTGTTAATGAGTGGCCCCACTAAAAATTAAGAATTATTTTAATATTAGTTCCTAAAATCGATAATATTTTAAATTAATCCACCAAATTATGTAAATTGTTAACACATCTAGGAATGTAAATGAACCAAATAATTAACAAATAGTTTGATAATTGTTCAAATATATTCAGTCATATTCAATTACATAGTTCATTTAACAAATTCAAGTTTGCTAACGATTAAAATTTGACCAGATGTATATTCGACTCGTTTGTCTATTAAATATTCGTTTAAAATTGGTCACAAGTTATTATTTGTATTTTACATATATGATGTCGCATTTTTTAACCACTTACTTAAGTTTTATATACCAATTTTTAACCATATTATTTTGAATTAAATATATACACATTATATATATAGTATAAAGGAATAATTCTTATTTATGAATTATTCCTTAATACTTGAAAATTAAATTCTTTAGCGGAATAGGTATACTTTGATATTCGATAAGTATTCGTGAGTTTTTGGCGACAACTTTGATTAGTTTAGAGAAAATGATGAGAAAAGTAAAAATAATGAGAAAATGGTGAGATACCTAGGGTTAAACCGTTTGGGATATTTAACAAGAAAATATCCCAACGTGAAAATAACATCTCGAAAAGTGAAAATAACAAGAAAATGGTGATATTCGATAAGAGATCCAAACGTTACACCCAAATGGTCATAACCGTTTGGGATGTTTAACCCAAACGGGTTAAACCGTTTAGTTTTTTAAATTATTATTTTTAAATAAAACTTCTCTCTTTCTCCCTTTTATTCGTTAATCAATCCCCCCCCCCCCAATTATGTAAATTGCTACATCTAGGGATGTAAATGAACTAAATAATTAACAAATAGTTCGATAATTGTTCAAATAACTATTCAGTCATAGTATAGAAGAATAATTTTTATTTATGAATTTTAATAATGCTTGAAAATTAAATTCTTTAGCGGAACAAATATACTTTGATATTAGATAAGTATTCGTGAGTTTTTGGCTTCGAGTTTGATTAGTTAGAAAAAATGATGCGAAAAGTGAAAATGATGAGAAAATGGTGAGATACCAATGAGGAGATCATTTTTAGTTATATGTGTTATGAACATGTAACCATATTGATTTTGCTAATGATATACCAGAACTTATCGCAACCCTTTTTAATTAATTAGGAATTATACGTTAATTTTAAATTTTATTTTCTTTTATTCTTTATACTAGTAGATCCGATGACTCCCACTACTCTTAGCTTCATTTACGGATAAACTTGAGCCTGCAAACATCATTAATGAATCTGAGAGAAGCTAAATTAGATTTAATCACTAAAGCAGCTGAGGAAAATAGCTTGGATGAAGTTCTTTTGGAGTTTTTATAAGGTTAAGAGGAGAAAGAGCTGTCAAAATTGAGTTATAGCTTAGTTATTTTGTAAATGAACCAAATAATTAACAAATAGTTTGATAGTTATTTTGTAATGCTTGTGAACTTGGAAAACATACTCGTTCTACTTATAAAATGATTGGTCTTCGAAGTTTTGAACCATTTGCACTTGTCCATTCTGATGTTTAGGGACCATGTCCTACTACCTCTATTAGTAGTTTTAGATGGTTTGTTACTTTCATTGATTGTTATTCACGTATGGTCTGGATATACATGATGAAGCAGAAATC
>BQKN01065943.1:716259-731221 GCA_022839385.1 Asparagus kiusianus | reverse complement strand
CGGTGGCCGGCCGAGCCACCTTGAGGTGGCTCGGTGGCCGAGCCACCAAGGTGGCCGGCCACCCTGTGTCAGGGGCACAGTGAAGGTAGCCTATAAATAGGCCCCCCCTGTTCATTTGAAAATGTTGGATTTTGGAGAGGCGAAGCCCTGCTGGATTAGAGACTCAGAACTTAAAAAAGATCTCAACTTTGGGACTTCGAGGACTCTCTCATCCAGATCTGGTGCTCGGCGATCGTCAACGCCAAAAAAGGCAGGTGTTCGAGAGGACCGGATCTCAGATCTACGCAGGCGTACTCCGGATCAAAGCTTGGTCTTTGATCCCGAGGTTTGGGCGATTTGTTCCTTGGTGAACTAATCCCCCCAGCTATTATTTCCTTAGTAAAATAATACCCGTCGTACTGCATAGATCCGACCGGATCTAGATCGCGCGGTGGTCAACGGATAAACCCCAGCGCAGGCAAACAACCCACGCAAGCGAGCGACCTAAAAACAGGAGCTCGTGATTTGTTCGGCAAAAGGAGAAAGTTGTAATCTTTTTTCATTTCTTTTATTTAATTTTCATTGTAACCGGATCTTATAAAAAGACCGGATCTTTATAATCGATAAACTATTATAAGAGTGTGCAATGGAATCAATGAAGAAAGAAAAGATTTTTCCCGTGAACATTAACATCTACCAAGAAATTTCTCTCAACACAGTTCAGCATGAAGGACCTTGAAACTACAAACGTGATTCTCAGAATCAAAATCATATACTCTGAAGAGGGTATTTGATTTTCCCAATCTTATTATATCGAGAGCATGCTAAGAAAGTATGGCTACTACGACCTGCCAGAACTATCAGTGCTGTATGATTATAATAAGAAGCTTCGATCAAACACTGTAATACCAGTAGAGCAACTAAGGTACTCAAAGATCATTGGGAGTCTAATGTACGCGATGAGCTACACAAGTCCAGATATAGCATTCACTGTAGGAATGATTAGTAGGTTCACAAGTAATTCTGGAAAGCTTCATTGGGATGCTGTCCACAGATTAACGAGATACTTGAAAGAAACTACAGGTCTAGGCCTATTCTACACTAGATATACGTTATAATCGAAGGCTATTCAGATGCGAGCTGATGCTCAGAACCAGATGAGTGCAAATCTACTGGAGGTTTTATCTTCACCATGGGTGGAGCTGCCATCTCGTGGAAGTCTAAGAAGCAGATAATGATTACACAGTCATCGATGGAATGAGTTCTTCGTACTCTGTGCTACAGGAGATGAAGCTGAGTGACTTAGTTGTATTCTCCGAGATCGTCTATTACAAGGCCTAATTATTATCTATTATGATAATCTGGCGATGAGTGCTGTGACAGCAAACTCGTTGTTCAATGGAAAGAAGTGGACTATTCGTTTGAAGCATGACTATTTGAGAAAACTCATATGTTAAGGAGTTATCTCTCTGATTGACGTTCGGTCTTCATAGAATGTGGCTGATCCTTTGACTAAAGGTCTAAAAAAGGACATAATTGAAAGGACATCTGCTAGAATGGGTCTCAAAGTTTTGTAAGTCTTACAAATACTTACCATTTACATCAAGTTATTAGTTTAAAGCTTGCGCTACTAATGATAAGATGATTGGTTCAAAGTCGAGTAAGATTTACAAAGTTTGCTGAGTCTTACAAATACTTACCATTTACATCAAGTTATTAGTTCAAAACTTATGCTACTAATGACAAGATGATTGGTTTAAAAGTTAAGTAAGATTTACAAGTGAAATCCTATCTTGGAAAAGAGGATGGCTGTTAAGCCTTAATGAGTCCAAAATATTTCGGATACGGGATGTTGGATAGGTAACATGCCTAAAGGACTCACTGCTGATCCTATCATGTAAAGGGGTTGGATGTTAAGCCTTAATGAGTTCAAAGCATTTCGGATGCGAGGTGTTAGATAGAAAACACACCTAAAGGACTCACCTAGAATTCTATCATGAGAGAGGATGACTCTTAAGCCTTAATGAGTTCAAAGCATCTCAGATGCGGGATGTTTGGTAGAAAACATGACTAATGAACTCATCTATGTCTGGGTGGAGATTTGGCCATTTCCTATGGTGTCTTACGGAAAGATACCTAGAGCCCTAGCACAAACCAGGATATGCACATGACCATAAATATGCAAAGCAAAGGCAAATACTAGTGTGGTTCAAAGTAAAAACTACCACAGAAGAGTTTAATTTTGTGTGATCGCTGGATTTTAGATATGTGCTAGTTCAAGTCTCTACGACACCATGTATGTGACGCCCTTGATTTCACATAAGACTGCAGTCCAAGGTGAATACAGATGTCAAACCTGCCATACACCCACACTGTGTAATAACACGTTTCACCAATCACAGTAATATCCTCTAATGGAATCAAAAGAAGTGTAGGTATAGAATAGATAAAATAGAGAAGTAAATGTAATAGACATGATATGGAAAGATATATCTTATAAATAAAAATCATGTCTTAACTATAATACATCTGATATATAGAGTAATAAAAATGTCTTAACATAAATCAACTGAAAATCGTACTAAGGCACATTACATTATGAAATAAAACTCTAAAGTCTGAATGAAATGATAAAAATCTACCGTGGAGCCTTTACTAATAACTCATGTGATAATGACTATGCCAGAACTCCATCATCCCACAGCTCTCCGAACCTTTGTACTGCCTGAAAGAAGAGAACAATAAAAAAACCACATAAAGAGCGTTAGAACGCTACAGCAAGATCACCTCCATCCGCCCCCAGGGGAATGACTACTAGATGAAGTAGATGCTCTATCTATAGGCTTAGTCTACCTAGATTATTTTTATTGTATCTAAGTGGAATTAACATTTAGAAACCTACAATACAAGACGTAGTACGTCAAGCGAAATAATCCAAACAAGGAAACCCTCATGTATGTACCATATGTCTCAAATTATAGATATCTAAATATTAATACCGAACTAAGAGTATACGAACTAAATGAAATCAATAATTAAAACTCCATAACACGAGACTGGTACGTCGAGCAAAATAATCCAAACAATGAAACCCTTATGTATATACCATATGTCTCAAATTGTGAATCTCTAATCGTTAATCACAACTAAGACATAAAAAAAGCAATAAAGGAAATAAAGACATCAATACATCTAAAGACATCAATACATCATATTTATATTATCCTCCACTATCACTGGGGAGATAGAATAAATACTAATATATAATCTCGTATACTTTCAAAAGTAAAGTATCTCGGTAATATATATCAATGATGAGTCATATCCATAACTGACATCTGTCAAAGACTCAGGCTATTAATTAGCTGTCTCAGGGCAACTCTTTGCAATATTCTGAAACTTAGCATCATCATGTGCAACGGACTACCCTGTAGGTATCTTAAACAATATACACGACTCATTAGTCTCATCGCGATCTCAGTGCGTAACATGAGTGCGGGACGGCCTACCATATATGTATCCAAAAAGATGGTTCACAAGTCTCATCGCACCATCGTACGGACGGACTGTTGACAAAGCATCCAAACCCGACTCAATGGTCTGTACGAATGGAATATCGATGCACTACCACACGCAGTACTGAACTGAGCTCATCAACGATATCCATCTCATGTATAAACTAGGTAAATCTAGTATATCGACGTGTATGAACAACGATATTCATCCCATATAGTACTGAGCTATGCTCATCAACGATATCCAACGAGTGTATGAACATTGAACAACCCAACACTTGACATAATCCCCTCTGGGATACTATGTGTGTGCACTGATACTATACTTGTGTATTCATGAATCTACGTGTAAAGGAGTGCAACTCGAACCCCGCAAACACATCTCAAGAAGATACAAAACACAAACTCAGAAAACAATATTAGTAGTCGACTACTATGCTTAGCAGTCGACTACTCTAAGTCCATCCAGAATCTGGAAAAATGGACTGAGTGCGAGTAGTCGACTAATATGGACATTAGTCGACTACTCTGCTATGAAAACGTTTTTGTGAGTCGCACCAGGAAAGGAGTAGTCGACTACATATGTTATTAGTCAACTACTCTGTGTTAAACAGATTTCTGTTTCTCAGGTTTTGATGTTTTTATGATTATTTCTTAAACAAAACTCATTCAAATCACATGGAACATAGAAAAAGATTTTAGTTTTCTAAAATTTACTATTAGAGATTAGATCACATGATTTAACTATTGGATTAATCACTAATTAGGGTTTAACTTCATAATTATTCAAATCTCACATAAAAACAAAAATTTTCGCATGATTAACTTGGACAAGGTTATAACTAACATTGAACAGACATAAGCTTGTTTAAAACACATTCATGTCATTGTGAACTCACAATCTAGGGTTTAAGCATGATTAATTTACAAGAAAAACTCGATAAATTAACAAAATAGGGTTTGCACATGGGTTAAACTTAATTAATAAATTAAAAACAAAATTATTATTTACCCTAATGATCATGATCATGCTTCTAATGTAAACAATAAGTAAAAATGTCAGATCTATCATGGGTTAAAGATCTATTATCAAAAATCTATCTTTTATCATATGTAACTATGAATAAACATGCAAATATTGATTTAAACACATTAAATCTTTAAATTACTAAGGGTGCATGTTTGGATGAAGATGATCTTGCCTCAGGGTGCTGTTGAACTCCTCAACCACGTGTATAAAAGATTCCTCTTCAACCACGATCACCAAACTCCGCCTTCCTCTTGATAGACGCCTCAAAACTCTTCCAAAACTCACGATTTAGGGTTAGGGTTTGAGAAGTAAGGTGGCTGGTGTAAATCTCACATGCAAGAGGGTAAAAAGAGCTTTAAAACGAGTATATATACACATATATACAACTGGGTTCGAAACAAAACGAATCCGACCTGAAATCTGAAAGAAATCTGGAAACAACCCGATTAGTCGACTAATGCCTTCATTAGTCGACTAATGACCTTACTAGTCGACTACTCTGTGTAGTATTTGACTACTAACAACTCAGTTTTAGGTTTGTGCATGATTCCGTGCATGTTTCTTATCTATACTCACATATATACATTGGATTGATCTCAAATCAATCCCTAGCATACTCAAACATTAAAATATGTTATTTATAACCATATAACATACTTATTACTATTTATCACAATTTATTCAAACTTTTAGGGTTTTACAATGCACCTATCTTTTATTCAGTTGGTCTAAGGGGGACTCAAGTCCTTGCGATATCTACCTTATGCATAACGATTGAAACAACGACACCATAGCACGACACTAGCTTAAAAACTTATGGGGGATTATTGGATTTTTTCATCAAAACCGTTTTCCAAGATGAGTTTTCAAACTATATATATATATATATATATATATATATATTAACTACTAGTACTTTTCATAAATGCTTAGTAGCATAGTGGAAAGTAAAAGTTTTGGTGTTTCAAAAGATCCTCTGTTCGAGGCTTGCCAACGACAAGCCGAGAAGTATTTTATTTTAATTAATCTCTTATAAGTTCTAGTGGGCCGTGGGCAGTGGACCGTGGACCGTGGGCTCTTGGATCGTGGGCTCGTGGGCTGTGGGTCGTGGACCGTGGGCTCGTGAGCCAGAGATCTAGGCTAATCGGGCTAAGGGGTTAAGTGACACTTTGTTAGGCGCACTTCTTACGGAGGTATTGGGGCTAGGTGGCACCCTTTGGCACTACATTAGCTGCCACGAAGGTCGCCATGAAGGTTGCCTCATAGGCTGCTTCGCATTTTCGCATGAGGGTGTGTCCCTAGTGTTCTCAAGATCAGACGATACTCCTCTATTTGACAAGGTTCGTCAATTGGTTGATGAGGTTCACCTGTTCGACCATTTTCATCTTATTGATGAGGTTTGTATGATTCACAAGATCAGATGAGGTTCGCTTGTTCGACGAGGTTCGCTTGTTTGACGAGCTTCACCCATTCGATGAGGTTCGCCGTTTGACGAGGTTCGCCTGTTCAACGAGGTTCGTCCTATTGACGTTCGCCCATTCGACGAGGTTCGACCTATTGACGTTCGCCTGTTTGATGAGTTTCGCCTGTTTGATGAGGTTCGCTTGTTCCGTTCGACGAGGCTCATCTTATTGACGTTCGCCCATTTGATAAGGTTCGTCCTATTGACGAAGTTTGTCTGATTTGTTGAGACGTGACCCTCGCTGCGAAGTAACACATCCATTAATTGCCTCACCTTCAGGCGTTACTACATGCAGCAGTTACAATAACATTTAAATCAATTGATGTTACAATCATAATTGTTATTATAATTTATAGCAGCCACATTAATTGTAGGTGACTCTTGAGCTGGCCTTAGAGGCCTATAAATAGCGTCCCTTGGGGCAGTTCTTGGATACACAAATGTGAGAGCTCTCGTACACACGAAATATATTAAGCTATTGTGCTGCTGCTATAGAAACTGTGCCCGAAGGAACTTTTCCTGAAACCGAAAGGTTTTGAACCAAAGGATTCTGAGATCGAGGAGATCTTTGCCTTGACCGAAAGGTCTTATAGATCGAGGAGATCTTAACAATACTTGCTTGGTGCACACCACTATATTGTACTGCTGTTCCTAGAAGCAGTTTGGCCTTGGGATCCTTACACCGGAATAGGCCAAATATTGCTTTAAGCACAACGTTTCACAAACGCACAACAATTAACCTTGAAAAATTTAAAATTACAGCTCATCAACTTTCTCTGTTTTATTTCAGATTTAATCACAATCTCCAACATAAACTTATAAAACAATATAAGAAAGAGAAGTGAAAAATTATGGTACTTATTAGTAATATAAATTCCAAACTTTTGAGGGGTTTATGGTTATCTTATCAAATCTAATGATTATTAGTAGTGTAAATTCTAAAAGTTTTTTTTTGGTTGGGGGGTGTTCGGGGGGGGGGGCAGCCCCGAGCTTATTTGTGGCTCCGCCACCGCTTGTAGGCAATGCATGCCAAACTATAAATAAAACATGCTAGGGGGGAACAAGAAAAGAAAACTTATAATTAATAATAATTATTATTTATTTTCGATCAAGTGAAATATACAGTAAATAGGGACAGGGACTAATATTAGGTTTCAACACATATGTGAATTATCATTGCATCCGGCTTGCCTTGTAGAATTTACATATGTCCCATTGTCATATTAAAATATGGATGAACTTTGCACGTTACAATACAGATAACACGAAAATTCACTAGAACTACATTCAACAGATGGTCCACCATTGAATGTCATAAATTTGTGACACAAAATGGTGATGCTGATCTACTGCAAACGTCCGAATGACAATTCATATGCACATACTTAAGCGTCAAGACCTAATGTGAATCCATAGCCAATAGCCTCAAAAGTTCCAATAATATTTGTTTATAGCATCAAAGACTAGAACATCCTAATACCAAAAATGAAAATTCGAATAATGGATAATTCTAACCATATGATATACGAGTAAGATGTTATTTGTAGTACTTAAATTTTCATTTTATGTGTTTAAAAAAATGTAAGTTCTTTGATCTGAACAAGTGAATTACTCAATTGTGATAACCAGGGTGGTTATCTCCCGAGAGTATGAGAACCGTTCTACTTCCTATTTGTATATACATGCATATATGAGCTTTTGTATGTTTACAAAGTGTTCTATTTTTGTACAGTGGTAAGCAAATGGGTGTTTCACCACTAATCTTAGACTATAGAGTTTTGATTGAATTTGTATATGACTAATGAGTTTAAGTTCAACAATCAAAGATGATTTAGACCCTTGTTAGCTGTTAGCCTGCTTATAGACTAGTACTATTGCATTAAATGTGATGTTGAACTTTCCAAATGCTATCAATACTTATAGACTAGTGCTATTGCATTAAATGTGATGTTGAATTTTCCAAATGCTATCAATGCAAGCAACGGTTAAAGGATGTCAAATCTTTTATAAGTTTGAGATAGAGTCTCTCTTCTGGGTATGCAAGTGTTATAGAACAATTGAATATTTCTAATTTCTCATGCACTAATCTTTCGTCCCCATGATTAGTGCACTGTGATATATGATAGTAATTATTACTTGTTTTTCGCCTCGAACGTTCATTTTTACTGACATCCTTGTGACTTTTGCACGATTATATCTCTTGATTCTTTAAGTATCTTTACCTAGAAGGCAAACACTTTAAATTTTCTCTCTATCAATTAAGACGTGAAAAAATTAAATGCCTCACTGAAAAAGTATTCATTTTTCTAGGCAATCCCTGAAGGATCGCTTTGATCTATGGAAGCCAATAATCCTCCCTCAAGCGCAATTGAAAAACTGAATATGAATTTTTTTTAATACATGACTATATATGATTTAGTTCTGTACCACATTATCTAGCAGCTGAAACTCTGTAAGTAGAACATTACAGTCAGTGACAAAATTGATCGAAAAGTTCTTTTCCCCATTCCACAAAAAAATAATATTGTACTCCAGCAGCAGTACATGACCAAGAATTGTACTTAGCATTCTGAATTGTTATCTACATTAGTAGTTGCAGAGAAGCACAACCAATTGATGATTAGAAATCATAATGTTAGACTAGCTGGCTTACGAGTTGTGTTTGTAACACATGCTACAATTCAGAAAATTACTTATACGTGTGGACAAGGGGGAGTTATGAACATAGTAGGAGATCTTATCATGTGGCCATTTTTGGATTTTAAACCCTCGACTGAATACAATTCAACAAGTAACCTTGTATTCTTACAATAGTATAACTAAAATTTATATTAAGCATTATGAACTAATCCTTGCATTAGTAGTTATTAAAAAACACAACCAGCTGTTGTGAGAAACCATAATGCAAGTTTAATTGGTTTAGTCATAGTGCCTGAAGCACATGTCATTAAGCTTGGACGAGGGGGAGGTAGTGGATCTTATCGAGGTAGTCATGGTAAACTATTTGGTTTTTCTATATTTGGATTATATGCATTTATTAGACAATTTTAATTTATCTTGAGTTTTCTTTAAACTCTTATGAACCTATGTGGTTTTTATTCATATGTGTATACTTTAGAATTTGTCTGACCTAAAATACACCATGTTGCGATGAGTTTGAGTTTTAGGGACCCGAATTTTTTTAAATTCTGGCATGAGCGATTGGGTCATCTTGGGCAAAATATGATTTGTCGGATTTCCTTAAATTAAATGGGGCATTCAAACCAAATCCGACCAACTGCATATCATAATTTTCCCCCTTTATCTAATACGTGGTGAAGAAGTGAAACATTTTCCATCTGCGTATTCTTTATTTGCAGTTCATGTTTCTATATCACCACCATAGCGTACCTCTATGGGACCTCAGTGAAGGTACATATATTATTTATGAAACTCCGTCAATAATTTAGTACCTATGGCCCATGTTAGGGGATCAATTTACAATTTGGTACGCTGACTGTATTTTTATTGAAGATCAATTCTCGACATTAGGGGAGATTAGTGCCCAAAATACAAAATAATGTTAAGAAATTCCATTGATGAAAAAGATCTTCAATATTTATATCCACGTACTAGTCAAACTGAACCAGAAGTTCACATGATAATCTGCTAAGAAAAGAGTGACTAAGCCCCATATTCATGTTAAATATATCATTGATGATTTGGTATGCCAAAAGCATATTGTGCCAGAAGCATATAAAACATGTTAGTGTAAAAGATAAAAGTTCGCGACAAACTAAATTATATATAGAAAGACAGTCACTCCCATAACCTCCAGAAGAGGCTTGTCCTGAAGACGAAATCTCTAGTAAATTACACGTGCACTTGATAATCATAATATTGAAGATGTGAAACGGCCAAATCTAATTGTTAAGGGAAATGACAAGGATTTGGTTGACATAAAATAATAATTAAAGTGGCCACGAATTTGTGAAAAAGGAGAAATATATAATATAAATATAAAAGTTGTTGAAAACATAGTTGCCTCTACAGTTGCTCTTACTATATCCAAAAATAATCTGGACCCAGAACCTAAGTCGGTAGTAGAGTGCTTGAAGCACTCGGACTAGGTGAGATGGAAAGTGGCAATTGAGGCCGAGCTGAACTCGCTAATGTATTTTGAACCTGTAGTCCATATATCCCTGCAAGATGTATATGGGTCTTCGTAAAAAAAATAAATAAAATTGTAAGCTGGTGAGATATAAAGCGAGATTCATAGCTCAATGGGTTCACGTAGAGACACGACATCAATTTAGATGTAAAATATTCTCCTATTAGTGATTGTATTACGTTCCGCAAGTTAATACCTATGGCAGAAACTATGAATTTATATATGCAGTATATGTACGTCATGACCACATTTTTATATGAGTCATTAGACGCTAATATTTTTATATGAAAGTCCCTGATGGACTTAAAATTCCTGAATTGAGAGAAAACGAGAACCGCAACATGTATAACATTAAATTATAAAGGTCGTTACACGACTTGAAACAGCCGGGTAGAATATGGTATAACCGACTAAGTAAGTTCCTCCTGAAGAGGAGATATGCAAATAATGATGTCTGCCCTTGTGTGTTTATAAAGAAATTCGAAAATGGCTTCTGTATTATATCAGTCTATATTGATGATATAAATATTATTGGAACGCACAAGGAGCTTACAGAAGCTAGCTCATACCTAAAGACGGAGTTTGAAATGAAAGACTTGGGAAAAACTAAGTTTTGTCTCGGCCTGCAGATCGAGCATTTTCCCAGAAGGAATTTTTCTACACCAGTCAACCTATGTGAAAAAGGTTTTAGAAAGATTTTATATGGATAAATCTCATCCACTTAGCACACCAATGATCGTTCGGTCCCTCGAAGTGGATAAAGACCCATTTAGACCCAAAGAAGATAATGAAGAAATATTAGGGCCAGAAGTTCCTTATCTGAGCGCCATTGGAGCACTTCTCTATCTCGCAAATTACACCAGGCCTGATATTGCATTTGCGGTGAACTTGCTAGCAAGGTATAGTGCTTCTCCTACAATGAGGCATTGAAATGGCGTTAAACATTTCCTTCGCTACCTTCAAGGTACAAAAGATCTTGGACTATTCTATAAAAAAACCAAGATATGACATTGGTGGGCTATTAGAACGCTGGCTACATGTCTGATCTCCATAACACCAGATCCCAGACTGGTTATGTTTTTCTTTATGGTGGTACTGTCATTTCTTAGAGGTCTGTTAAGCAGACCATGGTGACTACTTCTTCTAACCACTCATAGATTATTGCTTTATGTAAGGCCTCATGAGAATGTGTATGGTTAAGATCGTTGATAAGACATATTTGTGGCTCGTGTGGTCTAGCGAAAGATGATATTACCCCCACTGTCCTTGATGAGGACAATGCAGCTTGTGTTGCACAAATGAACAGTGGATATGTAAAAGGAACCATGACAAAACATATTACGCTAAAAATCTTTTATCCACATGAGCTCCAAAAGAATGGCGAAATCACCATCGAAAAAGTTCGCTCAAGTGACAATCTTGTAGTTTTGTTCACTAAATCTCTGCCTACATCAACTTATGAGAAATATGTTCATAATATGCATAGACTTGGAAGACTATCTTCTTCAGGGGGAGCAAGTTCTTAAAGAACAATCCTGAAGATTGGGCCCTGAAGGTCTATTATCATATTTTGCCTCTTTTCGCTAAGTTTTGTTCCACTGGGTTTTTCTTAGGATAGACTCAGAAGATTGTAATCATCAGGGGGAGCGAATTTTCAATGTCATCCCGAAGATTACGCCTTGAAGGACTATAGTTGTACTCTTTTTCCCTGTGCTAAGTTTTGTCCCACAGGATTTTCTTAGTTAAAGGTTTTTAATGAGGCAACTAATGCAACACAAGAATCTACTAATGTCGTGTAATCTTTTCCTCGACTAGTTTTTCTCCCACTGGGTTTTTCTAGCGAGGTTTTTAACGAGGCATTGACATTTCGAAGTAATGTCCAAGGGGGAGTGTTGTAATCTAAAATACATTTTGTTGATATCTAAAAGATATTTTGTTGATATCTAAAAGACAAAATGTATGTAGACATTATTTTGTATGTGGACTATTAACTTCATGTCCTTTTGTCTTCCATCATGTATCTATAAATTGTACGATGTATGGAAATGGATGAGATGAATAAAATTTATAATTTCTCTTCTTCTCTTGTCTCTTGTCTCTTGTTTCTTGTTTCATTTTTTTAGTATATTACAACAATTATTAATTTAAGAAATTTATTTTGAGAGAAACTTTAGGAATTTAAGAAAAATAACATTGACAATGATGACGACTATTACGATAATTATTATTATTATTACGGTTGACTAATATTCCAATGCATGCAATGTGGTTATGATACGAGAACACGAGAGGTGCTGAAGCAGTAATACATGAGGGTGATGAACGCTGATTTTTTTTCCTCCGAAATTTACTCCTACGAGTTATGAGAATATTTCCTGTTTGGATTTGTAGGGGGTGAAGGGAAGTTAAGGTAAACTAAGGGCCTGTTTGGATTTGTAGGGGGTGAAGGGAAGTTAAGGGAAACTGAGTGAAGGGAAGGGAAGGGAATTCCCTTCCCCTTGGTTACACCCCAATTTGGGGGGTAACAATTTTTATACTATTAGGGGGTGAACCAAGGTGAATGGAGGTGAATGGAGGTGAATTAACTTCACCTCCTAAGTGTTCCCAAACAAGGTGAATGGTTCCCCTAACTTCCCTTCACCCTCATTCCCCTCAATCCAAACAAGCCCTAAGATAAGGGAAGGGAAGGGAAAGGAGTTCCCTTCCCCTTGGTTACACCCCAATTTGGGGGGTAACAAATTTTATACTATTAGGGGGTGAACCAAGGGCAACTAGGGTGAATTAACTTCACCTCCTAAGTGTTCCCAAACAAGGTGAATGGAGGTGAATGATTCCCCTAACTTCCCTTCACCCTCATTCCCCTCAATCCAAACAATCCCTTAGATTCTTAAGGGGGTGACTCACAGAACATACAACGCCAAAAGTTTGTGATTAAAATGATACCATCTTATTTATAGTGCGAACAATAATACAAGTGAAAACGTATGGCCTTAACTATTACAATTGAGGTTTATGCTTATGGGTCAAAGGTCCTTATGAGGCCCAAATAAACAAACAGGCTTCTTCATGGATTAGTGCGACGAAATGGGGAATGCCCGCGCATGAGATTCCGGGCCTTATTCCGCGTTCTCCGACGAAAAGGGAAAACTTCCCCCCTTCAAAACCCTAACTCCGCCCGCTACTCCTCCTCCGCGGCCGCCGTCTCAATGGCGGGAGATCCGCCAAAAGAAGAAGATCCCGATGAGCTCCTCTGCTCCTCTCTCAGCACCGCCTGCTCCCTCTCCACTCCCATCACTAACCCTAACCCTAGCCCTAATGGCTCTCTGAAATCATCACCTGATTCTTCTCACATCGAGAGAGCCTGGGCCCACTGGAAGAACCTCGGAGCTCCGAAGCTCGTGGTGGCGCCAATGGTGGACAACTCCGAGCTCCCCTTCAGGATGCTATGCAGGAAGTACGGAGCACAGGCTGCGTACACGCCGATGCTCCATTCGAGGATCTTCTCTGAGAATGACAAGTATCGGTCCATGGAGTTCACTACTTGCAAGGTAAAGGAGCAAACTGCTTGTAGTTTTTTTTTCCTTTTTTAGTTGCAAATATTTTCTCATGGGTTTTTCTTTGTATGAATAATTGTAGGAGGATCGGCCGTTGTTTGTCCAGTTCTGTGCAAATGATCCAGACACTTTGTTGGAAGCGGCGAAAATTGTGGAGCCTTATTGTGATTACGTTGATATAAATCTGGGGTGAGTTTATTCTTCTTTACTTATTTTGATGTTCGAATAAATCCTAAAGAAGATTTTTATGTAATCTTGATAGTATAAAATTGTAATCACATTATTTGGTAATTACTTCTGTGCTTGTAGTTTTCAGAAATAAAGTTGATTGGCAGTATAATCACAAACGATCTATATGATTTTTGGGTCCTTTTTGTGTATCTAGGAATCAAGTTGTAAGGCTTGAAGAAAATATCACTAATCTAGTATGTCATATTTATGGATAGGAAGTAACTTGGAAACATATGAATTCATTTTAGAGCTCACTCATGTAGCTTGCATATATTAGATTTTGTAAATGATAAGAGCTGAGACCCCAAATACATTATGAAATATATGAAACTCAAGTGTTATGGTTGGATTTAGAGTTACTTTAAATGCTTGATGAAAGATTCATTTAAGAGTTTGAATGTGCAATTGGGACACTGGTTGTTAGCTTGGAGGGGAGCAATATCTGGGCAATTTTTTAAATTTAACTTACCTGTAGGGGCATCATGACGGAAGGTTAAAATGAACTTTAATTAATGATTTAAATAGTAGGGAAAATTTGATGATATCATTGAAAATTTGAAATGGCCCCGACATTACTGATACAAAAAATTAGGATTAAGGCATTCTTTGGATTAGTATGTAACCACGATGTTAACCTAGTACTTCTATCATGAAGCCATGCCCATACCGGACATGTACTCGACATGTATCTATACCTAAACTTCATGGACACTTCTTGGATATATGCATACATTTATTCAGACATATACTCAAGTATACGATATATGTTTTAATTTAGAACATTTGTCGCACAGTTCTTGGACATATATCCTACACATTATTTCTTGAAACTCTATAGACATTGGTTGAGTTTATTTCAGGCCACACCCAAATTAAAAACTATCATTTCAAAGGGTCGTTTGGGTATCTAGTTAACAAACGAGCAGTTTCCAACTTATAATAATCACCATAATAGAAAATACTCAAAATGTGCTAGAAATTTTTATTCTAATGACACTTGAACTAAAACCAATAATGATATCATGTAAATTATCAATTTCA
>BQKN01065943.1:691200-715859 GCA_022839385.1 Asparagus kiusianus | reverse complement strand
TATATAGTTGTGTACTCGTACGTTACAGTTTACAGATTTTCCATGTTTCGCACCTGTACCCGCACCTGTACCTCTACCCACATCCATACCCATTTGTACGCAACTTAGTATGTAAGTAATTGGATAAAGGGTAAGATGCACAAAACCTCCCAAAGCTTTAGGGCGTTTCTCACGAAACCCCATGAACTTTGTTTATTTCACTGAACCCCAAACTTTTCCTATGTAACCCTCAAAACTCCAAAGCTTCTCAAATAAACCCTATGCTTTTAATTTTTCCAAACATTCCCCCTAAGGGCGTTATTGTACAACATCAAAATACCCAAATATCTTCAACAGTAAAGTCTCCTAAGATTATGTTTACTTGTAAAAGCCACCTAACTTAAAAAATATTAATAGAAAAATCAAATCAAATCACCAAAACTTTCCAATCAGTCAAAATATAAAATTAATGATATATAGGGTTTTCTGTTGCGGAGGGCCGGAGGGGTATTTTGGTCATTTTTTATCATGTGCTTTGCATAAGCGAGGGTTAAACCTAATGGTAAATGGTGTTAAGTTTGGGAATCCATGGGAAAAGTTTTTGGGGTTTAGTGGAATGAACAAAATTTCGTGGGTTTTATTTTAAACTCCCAAAGGTTTTGGAATTTTGTTAAGTTTACCCTTGGACAAAGGTGAAATGCAATGTCTTTAAAAGTAGATAATGTAACTTTGCATCAAAACAGTCCATTATTTATTCTTGGATAATTTGCACTTTGATGTCATAAAGTTGTCACCTCTTGGGACTTTGATGTCTCAAAGTTTATTTTTGACACTTTGATGCCACAAACTTCTTTGTAATTTATACTTTCTGGCTCAAGCTGCAAATCATTCTATGTAAAGTTAAGGTTTAGGGGCATCAAAACGTCAAAAGTAAACTTTGAGACATCAATCAAAGTTTTAAAAATGTAACTTTATGACACCAAAATGCAAATTATCCATTATTTGTCAACCACAGCAATGAAAGTTTTGATGTGAATAACACATGCTCTTATGCATTGCTAATTATGAAATTGGATATGTTATGGTAAACTTCTTCCCAATCTTTTGAAAGCAAAAGGCAAGATCACGGCGATGATGTTCGGTGTTGCATGAGGCGAGATTTGCCAAAAAGGTGATTGCTGAGTGAACCAATGTGATAAATATTGAAAAAATTAATAAAAATTACAAATAATATGTAAATATCAATAATAGAAACAAGGCAAATCGATCCCAAGCAAAATTCCAAAGCCACAAATCTAATAAGTCATAAGTCATCTAAATGAAGTTATAAGTAACAAATATTAAATAGTAATATTAACTAGTAAATGCAAACTTTGAACTTTAAGATTCAAATTGCGGCATGTCATCATAATGATATAGGTAGTTAATTACATTACAATAAAAAACAGCAAAAAATTAATCAAGAAAAAAGAAACACCGAACTTCAACAACAAAAACAAACTTTACTTTATCGAATACCTTTCACACCTTAAAAATTTTGAAGTAGAGACAAACATCTTGCACCTTGCATCAAAAGAGGCAAGTGCCTGAGGCGCAAAGGCGAGTTCTTGAGGTGCCAAAAGAAGTTGTTTTCGTTTACTTTTGATAATTATTCTGCAAATGATGCGATTCTTAATTTATTAAAAAATAACTTAATTTAAAAGAAGCACTTCTTAAAAAGAGGAAGTTTTTTCATATTAGATGTTGTGCTCACATCCTTATCTTGATTGTACAAGATGATTTAAAAGAAGTTCATGATTGTATTTATATAATACGTGAAAGCGTCAAGGATATAAAAGGCTTTCAAGAAGAAAACAACAATTTTGGGAACGTGTGCCTCAGGCCCTCATGAATCTTGGAAGTGAATAAGAGTTTAAAGCAAGATGTTTCGACAAGATAGAAATCTACTTTTTTAATGTTTGAGAGTACTTTATATTATCGTCGTGCATTTATGCACATGCAATTGAGTTAATCAAATTACTCAAACCTCTATCCATCTCAAGAAGAATGGGTAAGGCCGAGAAGGTGAAGACTATAATCGGTTCAAAATGCGAGATGCAAGCAATAGCAAGTAAAACACTATACTTGGTCCAATATTTTCAAACCTCTTGTGCATTTTTGTTGCTATTGATTTCACATATTCATCACTATCCATTCGAAGTTTTAGAGTACATTGCACAACAAATATTTGAAGAAAATAGAGATTAGCTATTGGATAATTTGTATCAGAGAAAATGCAAGTGGTGTGATAGAAAGTGGCCAAGAATCTCTTCACCTTCTCCGTCTTATTCCATTCTTCTTGAGATGGACAAAAGTTTGAGTAATTTGAATAACTCAGTTGCATGTGCATAAATCCACGACGATAATATAAAACACTCAAGCACTAAAAAAGTAGAATTCTATTTTGTCGGAACATCATGCCTTAAACTCTTATTCACTTCCAAAGATTCATGAGACACTTGTTCCCAAAATTTTTACATTCTTGTTGAGAGCTTTTTATGTACTTGACGCTTTCACGGATTACATAAATACAACCATGAACTTGTTTTAAACCATCTTGTACAATCAAGATAAGGATATTAGCACAACATCTAATATGAGAAAACTCCCTCTTTTGAAAAAGTGCTGCTTTTAAATTAAGTTTTTTTAAATAAATCGAGATACACATCTTTTGCGGAGGCATTATCAAGAGTGAGAGAAAACAACTTCTTTACAATTTTTCAATCAACTAACAATTTGTAGATCTTCTCGCAAATGGCAACACCGGAATGAGGAGGGCGACATATAAGAAAAGTTGAGGATCGGATTTTGTAATTTCCACTCATGATCAATAGTGACTCGTGAGACAAATATATCCATCGGTGGTTAGGGATGTCCACAAATCATATGTCAAGTTAATTCTTTCCGGAATTGACTTTAAAGCTTCTTTAAGCCTATTTTTACTCTCTTGCATAGATTTTAAGAACATTAGCTTTAACCATATTTCTCGATATGTATTTTAGATCCTCATTAAAATATGAGAGAATTGCTCGAATACATTCATACTCAACAAATTTGAAAGGTAACTCATGAGACTAAGAACTCCCTAAACTTATCCGGATCAAAGTTAGATCTTGAAAAACTCATAATTATAGTCTTTTGAATTAAATAGATCTTCAATATCCTTTTTAGTTCCTTTCTTGCAATTTTTATTGTGTCTTTAACATGTTTTTTGTACCATTGTTCTCTTTGGCGGCATATTTTATTCCACACTTCTTACAAATTGAAAATTGTTAAACCCTCGACTCCATTTCAACAAGGTTAAACTTTTCCCGAACTTTTGATGTGAATCTTCTTTTCTGCTTTTTATCTACTATCCCTTTGCTTTTTTTTTTAACAAATATAACTAAATCTCTCTTCTAGTTCTTCACTTGATGAATCTACTTCTACATTGTCCTTTATAGGGATATCGATAGCATTAGACTCCATTAACTGTGAAAAATTACAATACTACATAGGATTCATCCCCAGAATGAGTTACAAAACTACATAACCATTAGGCTTGAGCATGAGACACACTTTTTCATCCACATATTGATAAATAAGCCAAACTTAATTATCATCCCCAAAATGAAAACTCAAGAGAACATCACTGTTGAATTGAAAGTAATAGTGAATAGATTCTCAAAAGCACATAATATTACCTACAGAAGCTTAATTATGGGCAGTAGGTCAGTAAGCAAAAGATCACAACGTCCAATAATTCTTCTAAACAACAACAAATTGAATTCGTATCTCAATTGCTAGATTACTTCTTCTAGCATAATTTAAAAAGAGAAATTAAGTTCCATCCATAAAAGCATAAAAAATTTTACTCACATGTTTGTGAACGATATTTGGACTACTTCTATTTTCGAAGTTTATAGTTATATAATCTGAATTAATCTGCAATAAATGTTGTGTACTGAACTTAACATGCTAAAAACTATGAAATAGTATCAGAATAATGAAAGGTTGTCATTTTTGAAAATAAAAAATTACCCATCAATTATAGCCCAAAAAAGATTTGAGCTTAAACAGAAATATTAAGCAATCATGAGAATTCAATAAATTTTTATCCAGAGAATTGAAGGTTAAAAAGAAAATTAGAGAAAAAGAAAGGAGAGGCAGAGAACAGGAGAAGGAGAGGTCAAAAAGAGAACTTACAGCAAAGGATGAAAGCTCTTGCCGCGCCGCTCTCTGCCTCTCTCCGCCGCTGTGTCGAGCTCCTTCGAAGATTGATGATGAGAGTCTAGGGTTTTTCTTTTTCTCAGAGAGCTCCTCGATGAATATATCGCTTCTCCCCAATCAGTGCGCTCAAACTCGTTTGGAACTAGGTATTAAATGGGGTATGCAGGTCATTTCGGGTCAACCTGAACTGACCCATCTAATAAACGAGTCAGTTAAGGTTGACCGGCTTATGACCCGACCCATATAACTTGATCCATAGCCATTATAAATGGGTCAGGTTGGGTCAGATTGACACATCGGTTCATAATTTGCCACTCCTAATTGTTATATTGCATGTCATTATATGCAAACATCAAATGGATGTTATCAAAATTGGCATATAAGAGCATTTGAGCACCTGTTAGTTAAATGTCAAAATGACTTATGCTCGAGCAGATTGACACTGTTCAGTAGGCTGGTCCTATGAACATATATTGGTATTTCCATTCCATTTATTATGATGTTGTAGAAGTTCTCTACGCCACACACATGCAATCACCTTTTGCATGCATGTCTTGTCCATATCTTTTTTTATGATTTATTATCTCCATATGTCTGCGTTCCTGACCTCGTCATGTGTCCATGTCGTCAATATGAACCTTGTTCTATAAATGATACTAGTTGTTGATAATGGATCTTAACATGATGTACATGTTTATTTATGATGTAATATATTTTAAATTAGTTATACGATTTTACTATTTTCTACTTAAGCATATTTTCACATTGCTTAAAAGGAATTGAGATTGTGTATAAACTTTTTGTTTTAAATGAGCTTGTTGAAAAATTTACTTCTCTGCTGTCCACCATGTGCCTGCAATGGCAGCACTCTCTCCCCACTTTGCCATGTAGGGTATGCTCAGTTTCCAAAACCCACCATTAAATTTGCCTCATAATGTGACCTCAAATTGAACTGAGTTTATTTGTCAATTACTTCAGTATCTGTATGAACACATGTTTTATGTTTCGACAGCATTATATTTGTGCAATTATTTTAATGGTTTTGGCACTAAAAGGGGAATCAGACCACTTGTTCACGAGCTTCTAGATATATATTTGTGCTACATATTTTGAAGCTGGAATTTTACTTTCCTTTTTCTCCCAAAGTCCTAATATACTTTCTCCTTCATAATCATAAAGATGTCCACAGCGGATTGCTCGACGAGGATACTATGGTGCTTTTCTCATGGAAAACCTTCCTCTCATAAGGTCACTAGTCGAGAAGCTGGTGGCTAATCTCCAAGTTCCAGTTTCATGCAAGATCCGCATTTTCCCAAATCCGCAAGACACAATCTCATATGCCAAGATGCTTGAGGAAGCTGGCTGCTCTCTTCTAGCTGTCCATGGTCGCACGAGGGACGAAAAGGACGGGAAGAAATTCCGAGCTGATTGGAATGTCATCAGATCAGTAAAGAATGCTCTCCGGATTCCTGTTCTTGCTAATGGAAACATACGGCACATGGAAGATGTCAAAGAGTGCTTGGATCAAACTGGCACTGATGGTGTTCTTTCAGCCGAGACTCTTCTTGAGAATCCTGCACTCTTTGCAGGATTTAGGACAGCAGAGTGGAGAGAGAGTATTGGGGATGACCAAAGTAGTGATGTTGTGAATGGTGAGGGATTATTAAACCAGGCAGATCTTGTGGAAGAGTATCTGAAGCTGTGCGAGCAATATCCAGTACCATGGAGAATGATCAGATCTCATGTGCACAAGATGTTGGGGAATTGGTTTAAGCTCCATCCTGAAGTGAGAGAGGAGCTGAATCGCCAATCAAAGCTCACCTTCGAGTGGTTGCACGAGATGTTGGGCAAGCTTCGGAGTCTTGGGGGCGGTGTTCCACTTTACCCTGGTCCAACTAATACTAATAAATGTGCACAAAATGGATTTAGTACTTGCAGTTCATGATGCAGATAAGATACCTCAAGATTAAGATCAAACCATTGGCTTCCATTCTTATGAATTATAGCAGCTACCAAAGTGCTTCATTTTTGTACCTGATATTTGGGGCGCGGAGGTAGAAAGAATTCTTACCATTGCACCAAGGTGATTTATTTGAATGTGAGCTACATTTTTGTCAGACATTTATTTAACATAAATATATGTATTATTGTAACATCAAATTTGTTGTCTATTCATTGCAGTAAAAACTGAATGTAAGTGACGGTTGGTGTGGATGGTGCCTTTTATGCATTTGGTTGAGTACTCTGAGTTGTATTATTGTGTTTTTCAATCATGTTCTTCTTCAGCGGAAAATGAGCATCCCATTACTTCCCAGTTTTCGTTTGTTTTGATCCAGTTTGTAGGTTGTTTTATGCTGTCAGTTCCCTTTATTTTGCTTTTCTCTAGTTATACAAGACTTGTTCGGCCGTAGACCTTGTCGTTGCCTTGTAAATGATTAAAAGTGAGTAAATTATCTTCAGATCACGAATGAGAAGTGAAGGGTCCTTAGAATGTAACATGTGTCTTCATAAATCATGTTAGTCCATAATCACCAGCTCCTATTTACCTAGTTAATTTATTGAAAAATAACAGACTCACGAAACAGTTAGCCTCTGTTCAAGCAAGCGAAAAAAACTAAGTAACAGAATTTAGCAAATGGGTGTAACATAGTCTTCATATACCAACATTTATTGGCAGCACTATCTTCACCATTAAGCTATACATATTCTCAGAAACAGTGTTATTACTGCCTTCCTTAAGAGACCGCATCAAAGCCAAAAAAATTGGTGACAAGGAGCTCAAAGAAGCTAGGAGAAGAGTAACATAAGGCAGAAGGGCGGATGTATGGATTCATGAGGGTGGATCTTCGCGAAAGCGAAACTGACATGTGTGCGCCAGAAGGCGAAGTGTGAAAGAAGCCACTTGACGCAGCTCATTGTTCGATATCGTCATTTAGTGGCGGATCCAGGATTTCTGAAAATGGTGTCACTAGAGAATTAGTTATAAACTGGTATACCCATCGCGGGTTGATCCGGATGGTTGGCATGTTTTAATATAGCTTCTATGGTCTTCGGTTCGATACTGGGCTGGGTTTCAAAAAAATTTAAAAGAAATTCGCAAGCGTCCCTGACGAGTTTTCACATTTTGGAAAAGGTACATAACCTCATCCTTAGTAACACTATCAAATATGGTCTTTTCTTACTAGTTCCCCACAAGTTTTATATTTTAAAATTAGCCCCCCAAGTCTTCATACTTTGAAACTATTCGCCCAACCATTAAGTATTAATAAAATAATTTCCTTAATTTTTCATATTTTAAAATTAGTCCTCCAAATCAGTGTTTTGAAATTAGTCCTCCAGTTAGCACTAGGTAGAAATATGGGGACTAATTTCAAAACACTCGTAGGATTTGGAAGGACTAAATTCAATATATGAAGATTTAGGGGACTAATTTCTAAATACTTAAAAGATTTGGGAGGCTAATTTCAAAATATGAAGATTTGATAGATTAATTTCAAAATATGAGAGATTTAGGGGACAAATATTTAAAAACCCCATTACGAATGCGTAGTTCTTTAGTGGGTGGTTGTGGCAGAGATGGATTTGATTTTGTGGACATGGGTTAACGATTTATAAAGTGGGTCACCTAGAGGTTGTCTCTAAAATAAGGTGGATGTTATAATCAGTAATGAGAGGTGGGGTCCTAGTCCTTGACCCTACTTTGCATAATGTGGATCCCCCCCTGTCCTCATTCATTCAAGGTGAACGAAGATGTACAGAGATATGAATCTACACCTTATATGAGAAGGAATAAAGAGATGTTGATGAAAGCCTAGAGGGAGAGAGGTGTGTGAATAGGATTGCTACAATTTTTCAGATAAACTCAGAATATGCATCAGAAATAAAATATGAGAAAAACTATAAGCAACAAACACAGGAACACACGAGTTTTTTTTATAATGGTTCGGATCAAAATCATGCGTCCATTCTTTCTTCTCACGAAGGGTCTTCTTCACTATGATCAGAGTTCTCCTTATCACAATCCGATTAAATAGACTTTACAAATAGGGCCCTGAAATCTACTTGAAATCAGTCGAAATAACCAACTCCTCGTAATAACTAGAAGAAACCAAACTCTAGCTAGCCACACTCAATTACGTGGCTTGAGCACGCCAACCCTCAATTATCCTGTTTTGAGTACGCTATCAAACTTGCAAGTTTGAAATACAAAACCAACTCTAAAAATAATTACAATGTAATTGAAAATAACTTACGGACCTTTTAAAACAAATCATTCTTCAAACTTATGTTGATGATGATCCACGAAGAAGTGATGTTGAAGTTGAACGCAAAGGGAACTCATCGCTGAGACGATGTTCTGATGTTGAGCGCGACAAAAGAAATTGAATGAGGCTCAGGGAATCAACTTCTCAAACTCAAATTTTCTCAAACCCTAGAATTTGATCTCTCAATCTTATACAAAATAACCTCTCTTTCTTGTTCTTATTGTTGTTATTAATCTCCTCATCAATCTCTCTTTAAATAGATCTTGATTAAATTGGAAAGATGTTCTCTAATCAGAGTACCTATAGGAGATCAAACCTATCAACGAATGGCCGAGATAGAATCCTGAAATTTGCCAAAACGTGTCCGGACCATCGATGGTTAAACCCGACCATCGATTGTTCAAATTTTGTTTCTGGAATTTATAAATTGTTAACTATAGTCAATTGATGCTTGAAGCGACCATCGATGGTTGACTGTAGCCCATCGATGATTTGATTTCTCATTTTTTAGAAAATGCAGATTGTTGACTGTAGTCCATCAATGACTTTTGCGACCATCGATAGTACCTTGAGACCATTGATGGTTAATAGGCTGAAATCACTTCTCATGTTGATTTTTGCATCGTTTCGGGTCGCAACTTGTTCGTACCTATTTATTTCTGAAATAAATCACCTCACAAACTAATTAGTATCAAATGAGAGTTTGTTATTGATTAAACAAGAGATATTGCACGAACAACATTCTACCCGAACAAAGGTCTAACAAGAGAAACATTGAATCGTGTGTGTCGAAGTAATTCACTTGCCAACATGTGATGGCTAAGCGCCAAAGCACAACCATATTATTTCAGCCTTTACCTATAATGGAATAAAAATGAGAGCATATCACCATGAAGTTCATACAACAATTGTTATCGAGCTAGTATTCAAATGTAACCTCTTGAAACTTTGTATGGCAAGAGTTGCAGATCGCCTCTATATGGTAGGATGATATTAGAGAGCAACAATTTTCGATCCTAAGCTTATACAACAATCAGATGAACATGTGAAGGTGATCCACGCACACCTCAAAGCAGTACAAGATTGGCAATGTAGTTGGACAAATAAAAGAAGATTAATATTGGATTCAACATCGAGGACAATGTATTTTTTTGCATGCATTTTACTTACTCATGGAGTGATACATTTTAGAAGTCGAGGGAAGTTGAACCTGCGATATATTAAACATTTTCATCATCATAAGACGTATCGGCAAGGTAGCATATAAGTTGGCATTGCCACCCTCTTTGCATATATGGAGTGCACAACTGGTTTTACGTAACATAGTTGAGAAAGTATGAGCGAGATGAGAGACACATATTGGATAATTCAGAACTAATGATGGGAATAGATTTTTCGTATTTGCAGCATGCAAAAACCATCATCGACTAAAGGAATCATTGAACATCGAATAAGGTGATACCTATAGAGCTTGTTCAACGAAATCCACTCACCCAAGGAAGCCATTTTATTTGCACTTAATATCCCAAAGTTTACAACAATTTTAACTTCACTAAGTGTCAATGTCTACTCTGCTAGCTGAAAAGTAGAGAAAAGAGGAGCCGGTCAATGACATCGTGAAGATATTCAGGAATCGATCGTTGTATTGCCGTGACCAGGTCTCTGAGGGCACATTGATTGAGATATGTCGCAACAACCTCTCGATCCACATTTTGTCCAATCTTGACGCGGTGGAAACCCAAACTTGGAAAGAACTTGTTCGCCAAGGCGAGCAAGTAGAGAACATGCTCAAAAGGTTGGAAGTTGAAGAATTCCAACCTAAGCAAGGAGCTCCTGAGCAAAGTTCCTCCAGAAATCCTTCTCGGTCGAAGGGGAAGGAGATCATGGCTGTTGAGAATACTCTAGCCCCCAAGTCGGCTCAGAAACAAAAATCTACCTCTTTTGAACCGCGCTCTTAGAGGCAATACGACTTTCGTGAAGATCAAGTTGCTTCTACCCTTGACACCCTGGTCAAGAGCAACAGAATAAAGCTCCTAGAGGTAAGGATAATCGAGGACCTGAACAAGACGGATGATCCCAATTACCGTGCGTACCACAGAATGGTTCATCATCCCACCTCTAAGTGTTATGTACTCAAAGACAAAATCTAGGCCCTTTTCGACGCAGGGGTCCTGAAGAAAGACAAGGTACAGAAGAAAGTGACTACGAATATGGTCACTTTGAAATTCGGGACAGAACTCCCAGAAATCCAGGCGCCGGCAGGAGTCGTGCCCATCCCCAAGGCAGAACTAAAAATCGTCAACACCGATCCTCACAATCAGCGAGGAAAAGGTTTGGTGTCACAAACCTTGCCATCAGGGCAAACGTTGTGTGTCCATCCTGACCTTCTCAATGACGAACAATGGACTTCTAAGCCATCAAAGAAGTCCAAAGGAAAGGAAAAGCTCTGCAACGTTGTGTTTGTAATTTCGGATGACGACAAAGTTGAAGCATCAGCCTTCACCGATCAGATGATGAGACAACCGTGTTGGCTACCATGACGGGGAAGGACTTTGCTAAGCACTACCCCCAACAGGAGAAAATCTGGCAAAGCCATCAGCGGAGCCGCGGTGCAACAAGGAACTGATGAAGGAGACTCCTGCAAGCTCAAGTAGTCAACCTTTCCAGTTCGATGTACTTACTCAGTTGGCTAATATTCCGGCCAGAATCACCCTGTATGAGCTCCTACGCCTATCCAAGGCCACCCAGGATGCTCTATGAGAAGCGCTAGCTGATTCAGAAGCTTTTGCGACATATTTCCTTCCTACTACCTAAGAAGATGTGGAAAAAGGGTGTCCACAATGCTTCCAGGTATCCAAACAGCAGATCCCCTGCATAACCTTCACTCCAGATGATATTCTTATCAAGAGTACAACCCACGACCGACCCCTATAATTCACTGGATACGTCGGTTCCTCCAAAGTAGACAGAATCCAAGTAGACCTAGGGTCTGCATTGAGCATTGTTCCCCGAAAGCTCATTCAACACCTGGGGATACCTCAGAGGCATTTTTCTACAACAAGTACCACCATCTTCGGCTTTAATGCCACTGGTACCCGTCCATTGGAAAAAATTTGCCTCAAATGTCGGTTGGGAGATATAAAGACAGAGGTAATCTTCTATGTGATCGATGCAGAACCCTTCTATAATATGCTACTGGGTCGAACATGGATCCATAGCAATTAGATTGTCTCGTCCACATTGCATCAGTGCATGAAGTATGTGGGTGACTACGGTCAGGTGAAGACAGTGTTTGTAGAGAAGCGACCCTTCAAAGGAGTCAAGAACTATTTCACCGACTCTTTACTTTATCAGGATGTTGAATCAGAAGGGGAACCACCGGGTGAGGAATCCAATAGAGGCAACGAGGTTGGCACTGAGTCTGAATGCAATGAGGGTCTTATCTTGAATGATATTGAACCCATTGTAATCGACTGTGAAGGCCTCGATGTAGCCGATGCTGATGAAGCAGGCGAATTTGTCCTGAATAAAGACTTTAAGTTTGCTTACTTATCATCTGATTTAGAGTCTAGTAATAATGAGTCTAGCAATCCGGTTTTAGGGTTGTATACTAACTCTTCTTTACACTTGCATGTGCATTAGTCATTTGTAACAGATAAACAAACGATTGAGTCCTCGCAAGCTTTCTTTATCGTACCAGCCCAAGATAGTGATCAGAAAGATATTATCATTGGGAGGATAAATCAACCCTTGTGTACACTGTGGGATGGATCAGATGAAGACGAGCCCGCCCCTCAATTCTCACACTATGATCTAATAGCGATGCGTATGATGGAGAACATGAGTTATGGCTTCTCCTGCAAAGAAGGCTTAAATTTTGGCAGAGGACGAAGAACAATTGCACAACCCATCGTTCCTAAAGGAAAGCCCATCGATTATTTTAATAAAACCCAAAGAGGGCTAGGTTACATCTCTTCTTCGTCAGAACTATGGTGTGATTCCGGAGAAGAATCCGAAGAGATTTGCTCTGTTGATTCATCATCAACATCCTCAATGTGGGATTTAGATGTTAGCGTCGGGGTTGTGTTCAAAAATCTTACAATCAACATGGTCACAATTGACCCCACTGAGATCGAAGAAGATGACCAAATCCCGGTTTATGATGAAGCATGTGACAGTCATGTCAACGCTCAATGGAGTGGTCGATTTGAACAACGCGAACCACCCACTGAGGAAAAAGTACTCCAACCAAATATAAGGGACGAGGCTAATCCCAAACCCATATTTATAAGTGACAGCTTACCTCCCTAGGAGAAAGAAGACCTTATATCTCTCATTCGGGAATATATTGACATCTTCGTCTGGAATTACGAGGACATGCTTAGCTTAGACCTACGGGTAGCTATGCACCGCCTCAACATCAAACAGGACGCTAAACTGGTCAAACAACAATAATGATGGTTTCGTTCGCAACTCATGAAGGCGATCAAAGCTGAGGTGAAGAAGCTGTTCAATTCAGGCTTCATCAGAAAGGAACAACACCCAGACTGGGGGGGCAATATGGTCCCGATCCTTAAGAAAAATGAAAAGATCTATATCTGCATCAACTTCAGAGACCTCAATATTGCATGTCCTAAAGATGAATTTCCTTTACCCATCACGTACGTCATTATTGACAACACGTGTAGGTTTGAAAGGATGTCCTTCATGGACAGGTTTTCAGGGTATAATCAAATCAAAATGTACACTGAAGACGAAAAACACACCTCATTCAAGACTCCGTTGGGAATATATCGTTACATAGTAATGCCCTTCGGAGTTAAAAACGTAGGCGTAACCTACCAACGCACCACGAACACAATCTTCAGAGATCATCTCTGTAAGATAGTCGAATGGTATATAGATGACTTGGTTGTGAAGAGTCGTAGCAAGGACAATCATCATTAAGACTTGAGAACGATGTTCGAACTAATGCGTTCCTATCAACTCAAAATTAATCCCACGATATCACTTTTGGGGATGTCGAGTGGCAAGTTTCTTGGGTTTGTTTTTACAACGAAAGGGATTCATGTAGATCCCGATAAAGTGAAAGCTATCTAAGAATTGCAACTACCTAGAACTCTCAAAGAGTTGAGAGGACTATAAGGACGTCTGGCATACATCCGGAGGTTCATTGCAAATCTTTTGGATAAGTGTCAACCCTTACCAAAGCTGATGAAGAAGGGTATTTCTTTCATGTGGGACAAAGCTTGCCAGAAAGCATTCGATGAGATCAAATCTTATCTCTCAAATCCACCAGTTTTGGCAGCCCCAATATCGAGGAAACCCTTCTTGATCTATGTGCGATCGATGGAGCACTCTCTCGGTGCTCTCTTAGCATAAAACAACAGCGATGGTCATGAGCAATCCGTCTATTACCTGAGTAGAACCTTACAGGGAGCCGAACATCGGTATCCCATGGTTGAAAGAGAATATTTGGCCCTAGTGTTCGCAGTCCAGAAAATGTGACATTATTTGGTCGGTTAATCCATACATGTCATCTCCCGGGTGAATCCGATCCGAGTCTTCATGACACAACCGGGTCGCTAAATTGGCGCCTGGTAAGATGGGCACTTTTTCTATCTTAATACGATATACACCTTATGCCACAGAAGTTCGTCAAAGGGCAAGCTATCTGTGATCTTATAGCCAGTCATCCGTTAAAGGTGAAGACTGATTTATTCAAAGATATGTTGGATGAAACCCACGAGGTTAATATGACTTTGCAGGATGAAGTTTGGCAATTATTCTTTGATGGTGCATCATGGGTAGGCCCAGAAGGGATAGTTTTCGAGGGAGCGGGGGTCGTATTGATCTCTCCCCATAATCTCGTACTGCCTCGAGCCTTCTGTTTAATAGAGTCATGCTCTAATATATGTGGCTGAGTACAATGCCTTGCTCATTGGACTTTATCTCGCCAAAGAATTAGGGATAAGACATCTCGAAGCATACAACGATTCTCAGCTCATCGTCAAACAGATGACAGGGGAATACGAAGTTAAAAATGACAATTTGATTCCATGCCATAAAGTGGCCATCAAATTGATCAAGTCATTTGAAGGCTTTCACATCGACTACATGTCGCATTCCAAGAATATGCACGGATATGTATTAGTGTCGTTGACAGCCAATCTGGCCTAACCTCTAGGGACAAGTAAACATATCACTATCACAAGTTGGCAACTTTTCAACCAAAATATGCTCTAGAAGTGAATGCAACTCACCAGATTATTGGTCAAATCGAATCGAGAGATTGGCGTTTCCTAATCATCAACTACGTACGTCTTATATGACATACTTCCCGAAGACGTCAAAGAGCGAGAGTCTGTTCGCAGACGTGCACCAAGATTTTACTACGACTCGATGACAAAGACAATGTATCGTAGGTCCTACGACGGCATGCGACTATGATGTCTACCAACAAAAGAAGCGCAGAAGGGCTTGTAGGAAGCCCATGATGGCACTTGCGGAGCTCACCAACCTGGACTCAAGCTCTGGGATCGCTTAAGAAGAATGAGATACTACTGGCCTAAGATGATTAGCAACGCCGTAGCTTATGCAAAGCGTTACCACGTGTGTCAAATCCACACCAATTACATACATCAACCGCCCAAAGACTTGCATTTGACGATGACTTCATGGCCATTCGAAACATGGGGGATGGATATCGTCGGACCGATATCTCCGCCATCAGCAAAAAGTCATCACTTCATCCTAGCGATAACTGATTACTTCTCTAAGTAGGCTGAAGCCATTCCCTTGAGAGAAATCGAAACCAGTGATGTGGTCAAATTTATAAAGCATCACATCATTTACAGATACGGCGTCCCAAGACGTATCATTCATACCAACGGGTCACAATTTGTTAGTCATGCATTCACTCGATTATGTGATAAGTTCAGAATACAGAACCTGACGCTCACTGCCTACAATCCGTCAGCGAATGGACTAGCTAAAGCTTTCAATAAGACGGTCGTTAATATCTTAACAAAGCTGACATCCGCCAACAAGCATGATTAGGATGAAAAACTTAGTGAAAGCTTATGGGCGTACCGTACTACGGTCCGCACCCCAACTAGCACCACACCTTACTCATTAGTATATGGTTGTGAGGTCGTACTACCTCTGGAAATCTAGATCCCATCTCTATGTATCATATTTGCGATGGGGAAGACCACTAAAGAAAGTCTTTGATGACGTCTTGAAGAGTTGGAGGCGTTAGATGAAAAGCAGCTTGAAACTCAGTAGCATATCGAGTTTTATCAAGCCCGAATATCCAGGGCTTTCGACAAGAAATTCAAACACAAATCTTTCAAGGAAGGAGAGTTGGTCATCGTTGTTCGACGACAGATGATACTCAATTCCTAAAAGAAAGAAAAATTCCAACCTAAATGGGAAGGGTCATTCGTAGTAGAGACGGTCTATTCGAATGGAGCATATCGCCTTGTCAAACCAAATGGTGACAAGATAATGATGCATATTAACGATAAATTTTTGAAGAAGTACTACCCATAGACTTTCTTCAACTACCATGAGGTCAATTAAGGTAACAAACACTCCTTACTGCCCTCCAAACTCGCCCATCAATCCTCTTCAATAGGATGACGAACCCACACAAAGCTATCACGTTAACAATCACCTCTGATAGCTAATTTCCTCCAAATTTTCCCTCCAATCCTCTTTAATAGGATGACGGGTCTACACAAACTATCACGTTAATGATTACCTCTGATAGTTCAATCTCCTACAAATGCTCCCACTAATCCTCTTCAATAAGATGACAGGTCCTCACAAAACTATCACGTTAATGATTACCTCTAATAGCCAACTCCGTCAAGTAGTGACCTACCATGCGATGAGCCCCTACTTATCACTCGATCAGGATAGTGATCTACCATACGATGATTCACTATCTGATCCGCTCCGAACATTCTATCTTCTTAGAACGATCGATGATAGTGACCTACCATGCGATGTGCTACTATTTTAATCACAGTTGTTATACTCCTACGTCACTAAATGACTTGATTATTTCCACACCGTCATTCCTGCAAATGATGTTGTTTGTTAATAGTGGCTTACCAAGCGATGTGCTCTATCAACTCTCTTATTCCCGAATAGCAACCTACCAAATAATAAGTCGTTATTCAAATCTTAAACCGTTATTTTTCTAATGATATCATCTCAATCTCCTGGTCGTTTGTATTAGTGAACACACATTCTCGGGCTAAGTTGTTACACCAAATGGCACGGCCTAACTTGATTACGACTTAACCGTTGTAGTTACACGCATTGCTTAACCTAACATCTTGAATGGCTAAGGGTAGAGAAGAAATTTTAGCGTTAAGTCGAAAAGAAACTTCTTAACAACTCACCATACTGAGGGAAATGGTATGGCTAGCCCAATTCAAATAGTAATTGGTAAAGGTAAAATCAAATTCGCTAATAACTAGGGGTTAGCTAAAATCCTAATTGTTAGTTAACAAAGCAGATAAAGCAAAATTGCACAAGATATTGAAAGCGAGAATTGGATAAAAGCTAAGTTTATTCATAATGATAAGTTTTCATTACAAAATAAAATCAAAAACCCCTCAGTCGGGCTTCGATATCTTGTATGGCGTTGGCATGCTCCTTCTTGACCTCGCTAATGATTTGTTGGCAGATATCCTCTTCGGTAAGCGAGACGGTGTCAACAAGCTTGGCCCCTACCACTTTAAAAGCTCTATCTTTCTCCTCGAGCTCACCAATGACCTGTTGCTACTGATTCTAGATCTTTGCCAACTCCACCAACATGTGCTCACCGGCCTGCTCCTTAGCAGCCAGAAGTGCATGTGCCTCCGCTATGACTTGCTTAGTTTTATTTATGCTATGCACTAAGTTAGCTAAGACGAACTTGGCTTTCCGGCACTCTTCTTAAATCTTCTCGCCTTGTGTCGTGGCCCACTCCACCTCTCTTTTCAGTCGAGTTTCCTCAGCCATAGCCTCTTCCAAAAGTCATCCTCGCTCTTTTAAAGCAGTTTGAACCTTTTCGGAGGCTAAGCCGAGAATGTTGGACCTAGCGGATCGGAGAGCGAGCAATATTTGAACGTCTTTCTCCACCATCCACAAGCGCGTTTGGTATGGAGAAGCTGCATCAGCACCAACCAACTTGCTTAGATTATCCAAATACATTTGCAAGACTGGTTTACGTTCGTCAAATGGGCAGCCTTCATCCAACGCCATCTTGATGCTATCATAGAGGAAAGAACGAAAGCTTTCAATAGTCTGATCCATGGCTCTAGTCTGATCCATGGCTCTTTTTCGCATGCGAACTGCTAGAGAAAGGAGAGCTTCATCTGCAGCCAACGTTGTTATAGGAGCTTGGAGCGGAGTGGTGGTGGCTACGATGGCAAGAGTTGGGGTGGACACCATCGAAATAGAAGGCCCCGCCATTAACCTTGATGTCCCAGTAGAGGTAGAGGCAGGAGCTTCGATGATCGGTTTGGGAGTCGTAGAAAGGGGAGCCAAAGTTACGACAGCAACGATGGCCGTCGATGAGATCGGTGCTTCATTCTCGTGAATTACTTCCCTTCCCGTCTGAATTGGAGCCTCAACTGATGGACTCACTTGCTGAGAAACGTGTGGTCGAGGCGAACTAGACGCTCCGACATGTATGGACCCCAATAGGTTAGTCCATTCTCCAATAGCTTCGGGGATTGTGTCGACTGTGATAAGAAATAACAAAAGAAGTGTTAGTATATTCGCTAAGACAATCCCCGTAGAGCTAAAAGTCTACAATTAGTAATACCTAGAGCAGAAGTGGTTGTCTCCAGAACCTATTCACGAGGAGGACTCGAGACGCCCAAGTCCCCAATAGCATGCTCAACTTTGAGAGAATGACGAGAAGTGGATTCGCCTTCGTCATAATCTCTAAATACGTCGTCTACAGTGGCATCGCTACCACCAAAGTAATCAACTGGCTCTCATTTTTCCTCTCCTTCTTCCTCTCCTCTCTAGAGGAGACGGTGATAGCTGCCTACGTCGTTCCTACAATAAGATTGAGCAAATGTGAGACAATCATATTTAGCTTAATAATAAAAAAGTGAAAAAACGATTACCCTCCGAAATGATCGGTTGAACAGCTTTAGTGATAGGCTCAGCCGAAACTTATTAACCAGCAACAAGTGTCATCACCTCTAAAGCTGACGGAGCCGGTTCTGTTACAACAACGGGAGCTAACAAGATAGTCTCTATAGCTGAAGGGGGTGGGATGATAGACGGAGCCACCCCTGAACTTGGTTCGATGGTGGTTGCGGTGTAGCCCTCTCCCGTTTCAGTGATTGTCACTGCCTCATTGTGGCGGGCTTTCTTCATCACCTCCTCCTTAGAAGGGCCAGCCTCTGTTTCCCGCTGACGTTTTGATGGAGTTGGGAAATCGGGAGCGTAAGCAGGCATCTGCATTTGCTCAACAATTACGCCCCTAACTTGCTCTAAGAGCGTACCTGCTCGGGCTAATTCCTCGACCACTTCTTCTTCTCCAATGGCATCGAGTTGGGTGGGAGTGTATTGAGTTTGAAACTCCACTCTTGGGAAATCATATATCCCCTCGAAACTTCCAATTTCTTCAAGAGGAGCCTCTTCGGACTCCTTAATTTATTGGTATTCTCTCCGCCTCAGTGCACGAGAGATTTCATTTGATCGACGCCTCAGCACCGTCAGACAAGATTCATAAAGCTTGAAGCCTTCTGGCGTCGCGCTAGCACCCCGACACCATTTACAATACGTTAATGTATGACGGAGTTGGTGGTCCTTAAGCGGCAACCCAAAATGAGCGCTAGTACATCTTGCATGATTCTAGTACTAGCCACACACGCCATCAATCAACCCCGCTTCGTAGCTTAACTGAGGGTTTGGGTTCCCCATGCACAACTGATCATACCCGAACTGGTGGGCGAATCGGCAGGGGAAATAGGGCTCCACATGACAGATTGAGCCTGTTCTGAAAATGCGGTAGCCCAGCCGAATGTTGATGAGCCAACGAAAGCTGCTTAAGGATAAGGCACTATAGTTATCTCCGGTTAGCATGTTCTTGAAAGACTCCCCATACCCCTCATCAGAGAAATAGGGGAAGCACTGATAGAAGTTGTAGTTGCTGAAGGATGATAGAGCTTTCGTCATCTCCACAATGTGCTTGAACTTCCACGATGACTTCTCCAGACGTTGAACAAAGGGAATCAGCTGCCCCTCCCGATGTGCCGCTGGTGCGCTCATCAAGCTTTCGCATTGCAGCATGAACCAAGCCATCAGATAAGTGTATGGAAGGCTGACGCGTGGGTTGGGATTTTTAGCCACCTCTTCGCCCTCTTTCTCCACGACGAACAACACTCTGCAAAATTGTGTCGTTAAGGTGCGAAGCCTGCTTTGAATGTACACCACCATGGCTGGGAGTAGCGCAAAAGAACGTCTATGGGCTAAGCGGACTGTCGGGTACACCACCTCCACGGGGATGACCTCAAACGAATGTGTGGGTACCACATAGCATTTCAGCCACAACATCAAGTAAGTAGCAAGCAGAGCCTTGTTAGAAATTAGGACTTTAACCTGGTAGTGGAAGGTCTGGAACGTTGTCGCCGCTTTGAATCCCCCTTCATCAGTCTCAAGGGTATCCAAGAGCAATTTACCCTCAAAAAACCTCTTCTCAACCGATACTTGTTCACAAACATCCAACGGCAAAATGGTCATCCTCTTGTCATCGGTATTCTGGAATAGGTAATTAGCCCAATTCTTGTGGCTGATACCCTGAGTCCTCTTCTTCTTGCCCTTATGATCCACCATCCCGATGGTGTGGAGGCATATGTAGTAGTGGCAGAGCAACTCCCAGAAAGTCTCGATCACTTGGGGAAATTTGTCTGATAGGTATTCGATCTCTCGTTGACCAGGAACATACTCCTCATAAGAAAACTCTCCCATCGATAGTCCCAATGCTTCATGCATTTCGTGAAGCGCGAAGCCCAGCTCGTCGTTCGGGGTGAAAATGTGTCAGTCTTGGGGCAGTAAAGTCCAAAATACTCTGGAATTGCGCCACATTGATCTTGAGGCCAAATTGAGTGACCCTGATGGCAGTGTAAAACTATGTATCCTATAGGTCAGAGTTCCCCTCAATACAAAATTGGTGATTTGAGACCACCAAAGTGAGTTTCCGGGTGAGTGGATCCATCCTGGAGCTCTAAAATCCTTCGGTGGAAATTGTCCCCTAGTACTGAAGAAGCAATGGCGAAAAGTCTCAGCCACCGCAACCATCTCCCCCATTGGCAAGTCACTCTGCAACATGCCAGGATGTAGGGCAGTGACACATTTGTTGGAGCTGTCAATGCCAAACCCAGTTGTTAAACCTGTGAAGATTCCACATGTCACTCCATCTTAGGCGGGTGTCAAATCCCAGTTCATCACTTTTGGCACGGAGAGTGATCGCGGCTCTATAATGGAGAACCCCCTCGGCATGCTGGGGATAAAGTAGCGGACGCTGTCCACGATACGGAGCCATCTTCTTTGGTCAAGGAGTAGACTTGTTGGATCAGCTCTTGCATCACCAAAGAGAAAGTTAGGCTTTTTCATCTCCCTATACTGGGAGTCAGTCATCGCAGCATCAGTGATCAGTTCCCATAGTGTCAAATAATGGCCCTCGGAAACTCTCTGTACTAATTTTACAAGGCTATCGGTGGAGAAAACTGGTACAGGTTCATAGATTGGGAACCTGGTGGGAGCAGAGAATCCCACACCACTGGCATGGACAATGACACTGACCTTAGGAATAGCCTCTTCAGAATAAGCCACTACAAAACAAAGAACAAAATGGAGTTAGAACTCTTGGGCATGGGCATGAAGTCAAAAATTTGGCCAAGTCTTAAAGGCAGGCGAGTTAGCTTATACAGGCGAACTCCACTGAATAGGCGAACTAACAAAGCTCGCCAGACAAACAAGGCTCGCCTTGCTGAGCGAACCTCGCCTAACAAACAAGGCTCACTTAGCTAAACGAACCTCGCCTGACAAACAAGGCTCGCCTGACTGAGCGAACCTTGCTTGATTAAAGCGAACTTCGCCTGATGACAAAGTTTGCCATAATATGCAAAATTTGCCAAGCAATAAAGTTTGCCATAGCGGCTGAACTTCGCCAGAAGCGACGAAGCTCGCCAAGAGAGTGAACATCACCCATTCATCTTCTCCAAGTGATTCTTACAGTTCCTCTGATACTTACCTGAAGAAGGCGGTGCAACGCCAAATACGACTGAGGCAGTGGCTCTTCCTTTTCCCTTTGAGGCGAGAGGTTTGGTCTTATAAGGGCCATTTCGAAGAATCACAGTGGAGCAAGAAAAGCGCTCGAAGAATTTTTGGCTAAGAAAATTTCAAGTGTGAAGAAATTTCTCAAGGAGGAAGAAGAATCCTATATATAGGCAATGAATCGACGGTTAAGATTTGATATCTCAACCGAAGTGACGGTTTAGATTAAATAAAGCGGTTCAGATTCGACTGTTTCGAATTGAATGGTCGCGATTAAGCTCCAAAATGAACGGTTCAGATTCGTTATCCAAGCGTCGAGACACTTCAGATTCAAACGAGTGGTAGCGATACGGGCTTTCAAATTAAACGACCAGGATTCATATCGAGAACAACGACTAAGATCAAAAAATTCAAACGATGCAATGGCTCGGATGGAGCGCGTGAAAACGAGGACGCCTCGTCAGATCGCATTTAATGCAACCTGACATGCCATTGCCTTCTTAGCTGGAAAACTCCAAGGCTCACCTGCAAGTGCTTGGCTCGCCTGCAGCTCTCGAGCACATATGTAATTACTTGAGGCTTGCCTATAGCTTATTGGCTCACCTGCAGACTCAAGCTCGCCTGCGATGCTAAGTTCACCTGAACACTTAGCTCGCCTGAGTCCATGGAGCTCGCCTGAAGAGCTCAACTTTGCCAGATGATTATTTTGCAGACTTAAATATCCAAAATATTTCAGACTCCTCTCTAAGCCACTGAGGAGATCTGAAAACTTTGGAGGGGGGTTTGTAGGCAAATGAAATTGCTTTTATCCCTAATTAGCTCGCCTACAAGGCTGAGGTTCGCCTGCAAAGGCTAAACTTCGCATGTATGCTCAAGTTCTCATGAACAAAACTCGTTCTGCTGGTTCGCCTAAATCAGATAGGCCAAGTCCTGTTTGCCTGAATGCCTAGCTTTGCAGAAGAAGTGAAGCTCGCCTGAACACTGGGCTTCACCTAAAAGGAGCTAAGCTCGCCTGAATGTTTAGCTCGCCGACTTTGCCTGCAAGGCTAAACTTCGCCTATGAGTTAAGCTCGCCTGAACGCTTAAACTCACGAAGTTCGCATACATAGACCAACTTCACATGCACGTTAGCTAAGCTCGCTTGAATACTTTAGCTCACCGACGTCACCTGCAAATTAGCTAAGCTCGCTTGAACGCTTAGCTCGCTAGATTCGCCTATGTGTTAAGCTCGTCTGAACGCTTAACTCACCCACACGAGCAAAGCTCGCCTGTAGGAGGTTCACCCACACAATCCAAGCTCGCCAACAGGGTTTAAGCTCGCCTGAACGTTTAAGGGTTTCGCCTATCAACCTCGCATGTTTGCCTAGCTCACCTGAATGGTTAGAAACCGCCTACTTGAATTGTGGGAGTGGTTACGCCCACTTCCCACCTTCTACGGGGTTGGTTACGATCTTTCTCAGCTATAAATAGCCATATCCGGCTACATGAGAGGGGGATCTTCGGACTTTTTTTGCTCTTGAACTTTTTGAGAACCGAATTCTTTACGTTTCCTTTGCATTCGGCCTTGATATTCATGCTCGGGTGATCAAACTCTTCTACCAAACTTCTACTACGCATTGAAGTTTGATTCACAATCTCATTCAAATCGTTAAAGGGAAGCAAACTCGACACGAGCATCGAGGGAGGCATCCTATCGCTACCAAGAACTCACGTAAAACAAGGAGAGATTAGATTCATTCTCTTTGCTTCTGTGTAAAGTCGATTTCGATTTGTAACAAACAATTCAATTAATACAAATTTTGAGATCCATTTTACGACAAACAGAAGATGGCGACCACAGTGGAAGTAATTGTATGTCTAAATCACTTTTGAAGATCCGAAAGTTACCTGAAAGAACAATTTGGACTTTATGGTGGACCACGTTGGATGTCATCAAACTACATCCTTAGAAATATGGATAACTTGATTCGTTTACCTTCAGAATCTGCTAATTAAGCTCGATGACTAAAATTGAACTTCCTCAAATTAAACTAGCATGTTCCTGCTGCTCAAGCTAGGAGATCTTGTGGGTGTCAAATGAAAGTGATTCGAATAAGTAACCACAACATGAGCATGATAGGGCATCACATACTTGCAGTAGTACAACCGAAAAACAAAGAATAAGCACAATTAGTGGTTCAATCCAGAAACATAACAACATTTGAAGCACCTTTGCATATATCGAACCTACGAAGCTAATTAGACCAGCATCACTATGGAACTAGCACTACTTACATGTGCGATAACATGATATGATTGCAGTCAAAGATCTACATTAGAATCAAAGTAATTTACCTAAACAAGTATTCCAAATTAATTAATGGGATCGAATTAAAAGAACTGCGTGCATGCAACTTCACCTCGAATCTGGCCACTAACATAAACTGCACACAAATTAATATATAACCGTTGAGGATATTAATTTCTCGATCTGTGAAGGGTTGGAGAGAAGCAAATCGGTAGCCCTCCCAGTCCCAACATCAAACGCCTTCCATCTTCTTCCCCATATCAAACACCTGGATATGACAGGGATTAGGGTTTTTTGAGGTCATTGGTCGGAGAGAAAAATAATAACAAATGGGAAATACAACATGTTAGTCTTAGGGGGGAGAAAAATAATAAAACAAAAATAATAAAACATACTTCATCATGTTTGGAAGTTCCAACAAAGAGAAGAAAGGAGGTAAAAAAAAATGGTTTCATAATTAAATCTTAGCCTATGATCTACGATGATAGAGAACCAAATATTAAACCATAGTTTGAAATCTTTTTAATAAAATTAAAAGGGAAAAATGTATTTAGGCCCCCAAAAAAGAAATGAGATGTGACTAG
>BQKN01065943.1:578531-651408 GCA_022839385.1 Asparagus kiusianus | reverse complement strand
AGGGGGTACATTATGAAAATGTCTCATATTGCTTCAAAACTTAAGGCACTCAAACTCGATTTCTGCGATGAGTTACTGGTGCATCTGGTTTTGTTATCTCTTCCTGCACAATTTAATCAGTTTAAGGTCAGTTATAATTGCCAAAATGAGAAATAGACTCTTAATGAGCTCATTTCATACTGTGTGTAAGAAGAAGACAGGCTGAAGCAAGATAAATCTGAGAGTGCTCATTTGGCATATGCCTCTTAAGGATAAGGGCAAGAAAAGAAAGAATAAAAATGAAGCTTCTAAGGGTCCTGTTAAAAAAAACAACATAAGTATGATCAAAGTTGTTTCTTTTGTAACAAGTCTGGACACGTAAAGAATGATTGTATCAAATATCACGCCTGGCGTGCTAAAGAATGGTATCTTCCATTCTTCCTTACTCTGGTCTGTTCTGAGGTTAATTTAGCTTCAGTACTTAGAAACACTTGGTGGTTAGACTCTGGTGCTACTACTCACGTAAGTGTTTCTATGAAAGGCTGCCTGGGCTACCGAATCAAGTGATGGTGAAAGATACATCTTTGTGGGTGATGGTCAATCGGTAAACGTGGAAGCAATTAGACACTTTAGGTTGTTGTTAGGAACTGGTTCATATTTGGATTTAAAAGATACTTTTGTAGTACCGTCTTTTAGACGGAATTTGATTTTAGTTTCTGTATTGGACAAATCAGGTTATTCTTGTTCATTTGAAAACAATCAATTCAGTTATCTTTTAATTCAATTGTTGTAGGAACTGGTTACTTGAGTACTAATGACAACCTATATTTGCTTGATACAATTGCTTCTTATAATAAATCCTTGCATGTGGAATCACGTGGTACTAAACGTAAATTAAATAAGAAAAAATCGGCGACATTATGGCATAAACGCTTGGGTCATATCTCAAAAGGTAGAGTTGAGCGTTTTGTGTCTGATGGTATTTTGGATTCTCTTGATTTTTTGGATTTTGACGTTTGTGTTGAATGTATCAAGGAAAAACATATCAAAGTTAAGAAATTAGGAGCCAACAGATCTTCGGATGTCTTAGAATTGATACATACGGATATTTGTGGGTCATTCCCTACGATATCTTGGAATGGTCAACAATATTTTATATCATTCATAGACGATTACTCATGTTATGAGTACCTATATCTCATTCATGAGAAATCTGAATCTCGGGACATGTTCAAAGCTTTTAAAGCTGAAGTTGAGAATCAACTCAACAAAATGATTAAAACTGTTAGATCTGATCGTAGTGATGAGTACTACGACAGATATGATGGTTCAGGTGAACAACGTTCAGGGCCATTTGTTAGATACCTAGAGAAATACGGTATCATCCCACAGTACACCATGTCGGGTTCACATAGCATGAATAGTGTAGCAGAAAGACGAAACAAGACTCTTAAGGATATGGTAAGAAGTATGATTGCTCATCTTCTTTACCAGAGTCACTCTGAGAAGAAGCACTTAAGACAGCAGCTTACATTCTGAACAGAGTATCAAGTAAAGCAATTGCTAAAACACCTTATGAGCTTTGGACTGGTCGAAAGCCCAATTTAAAGCACCTACATATTTAGGGATGTCCAGCTGAGACAAGGTCTTATAGGCCAAATGAAAAGAAATTGGACTCCAAAACAGTTAGCAGCTACTTTATTGGGTATTCTAAACGTTCTAGGGGCTATAAGTTCTATGATCCCACACTCAAGAATATTTTTGAGACGAGAACATCAATATTCTTTGAGGATGTTAAGTTTGGAGGGAGAAATAAGATTAGAAACATTGCTTTTGAGGAGGAATTGATTTCAGACTCAATCCATACAGTCACTTTTGACGATATTCAGGTTCCTATACCTGTTATTGATCGAGAAGTGAATCCGAAACCTCAAGAAGACTGTTGAACAACTCTCTGTTCCAGAAGAACAAACTCAACAACCTCAAGAACCAGTGCCATTAAGAAGATCCACGAGATAAAGGAGAAATGCTATTCCGAATGATTATATTATATTTCTCCAAGAACATGAGGAAAATAATGAAATGTTGTAAGATGATCCAATCAACTTCCTTCAAGCCATGAAAAGTTTTAACTTTTAAAAATAGATTGATACCATGAATGAAGAGTACAAGTCTATGTAAGACAATAAGGTTTGAAAACTTATCTCATTGCCAGAACGTGTAAAACCAATTGGTTGTAAATGAATATTTAAAACCAAACGGGATACAAATGGTAATGTGAAGAGGTATAAGGTACGTCTTGTAGCTAAAGGCTATACTCAAAAGGAATGCATTGATTATACAGAGACTTTCTCTCCAGTTTCATCGAAAGACTCTTTCAGAACTATCATGGCGCTTGTTGCTCACCTTGATCTTAAGTTACATCAGATGAATGTTAAGACTGCGTTTTTTAATGGAGACATTGATGGAATAATCTATATGGTGCAACCAGAAAACTTTATGTCAGGAGATTCAAAGAATATGGTTTGCAAATTAAGAAAATCTATCTATGAACTCAAGCAAGCTCCTCGTCAATGGTATCATAAGTTTCAACAAATAATTATCTCGTTCGATTTTGAGATGAATGTTGTTGATGACTGTGTATATCACAAGTTCAGTGGGAGTAAGTATATTTTTTTGGTTCTGTATGTCGATGACATATTGCTTGCCACTAATGATATAGGCATGTTGCACGAAACCAATAGATTTCTATCAAAGAATTTTAAAATGAAAGATCTTGGGGACGCCTCTTTTATATTAGGGGTCCAGATACATCGAGATCGTTCTCGCGGTATACTTTGATTATCACAAAAGAGCTATATCATACTCAAAAGGTTTGGCATGCAAGATTACAGACCAAGTGACACCCCCTGTTGTTAAAGGAGACAAGTTTAGTCTAAATCAGTGCCCTAAAGGTAATCTTAAAATTCAAGAAATGTAGAAGATTCCTTATGCTTCGGCTGTAAGAAGTCTATTGTATGCTAAGATGTGCACGCGTTCGGATACTGCGTACATTGTTGGGATGTTAGGCAGATACTTAAGCAACCCTGATATGGATCATTGGATAACAGTCAAAAGGGTTATGAGGTATCTTCAAATAATAAAAGATTATATGCTCACATACAGAAAATCAGAACAGTTAAAGGTCATTGGGTATTCTGATTCTGATTTTGCTGGATGCTAAGATAGCAAAAAGTCTACATTAGACTACATTTATATGTTAACAGGAGGAGCTATATCATGAAAAAGTGTTAAACAGACACTCGTAGTTTCCTCCACTATGACAGCAGAGTTTGTAGCTTGATATGATGTATCAAATCATGGAATATGGTTACGAAATTATGTCACTAGACTGCGCATTTTGAAAAATATTAAAAGACCACTAAGGTTATTTTGTGACAATAAATCAGCAGTATGTATTTCAATAACAACAGGGGCTCAACTAAGTCAAAACATATTGACATTAAGTTTCTGATTGTGAAAAAAAAGTACAGAGTAGACATATATCCATAGAGCATATTGGGACAAACTCCGTGATAGCAGATCCTTTTACTAAAGGATTGCCACCCAATGTCTTTCATGAGCACACTACTCGTTTGGGTGTGGTATTATTTTAGGATATCATGATTTAGTGGGAGTTTGTAATTTTGTGGTGTTTTGTGTTAGGTTATATTGTCTGATTAGAGTAAAGTATTCAGTTAAGATACTTTATTTCATTATGTTTGGTTTTGACCTCACTAAAGTTTAAGTAGGACCAGTTAAAAATAGACATGTACTGATCATATTACATGTAATTTTCATGCTGCACATCCATGATTGATTTATGTCGTTTGATTGTATTGGTATATGTGACCATTTATGGGTTTAGTCATGATAAATGTGACGAAGATCGCTTTGATCCTATATTAATATTGTCAATGGACGAGATTGTTTGAAAATACCCTTATTTATGATAGCAATTTCTGAGCTCATAAGGTTATACACGTTTTAATGAAACATATAGTGCCCAAGTGGGAGATTGTTGGATTAAATCTAATTATGGGCATATATGTTACATTAGTGTATAATGCTATCTTTAAGGCTAGCTCGCATAAAATGATCAATCAATTTGGGTTAATGGGTATTTAAGTAAATCATGGGCTAATTGTGCAGATACCAGACTGCAATTCTAATTTTATGAGGGGCTAAATTAGAAAATTACAAATCTATATAAAGGGGTTATGGTCCCTAATCTAAAGGTTAGGTTCTTTATTCTCTAATCCTCATCTAAAGAGATATTAAAGAGAAACCTTTTAGATTAGAAGATCAACCCTATTCAGATCCGTGCTAAAATCAATATGGATTCAGGTATTACTTCCGCTCATTGTTGTGTTCATTCTCTTTGAATTAATCATGATTTTATGGATTAGCTCTCAGATGTTAGATCTAACAAAAAAAAAAAACATTAGGATTTAACTATAGACGTATTCGGCATTCAATATGATTATCATCTACCTCCTCCAAGTACAGTCAGGTCAGGACTCCGCTAATAATCAATAAAGAATATTTACATCGATTCAATCTCATCTCCAAATTACATAGCCTATCATCGGCATTTGCTTACTGTAATTTCGCTCGCTCAGGTTCCAGCGAGGTAGCATCATCACGGCGAAATGAAGCGTGTTTTTTTAAGTCTTTTAACACACGACCGTCGGTGTACAACATTTTGTTGAGTAGTTAATTTCGACCCTTTGGGCTCGGCAGGGCCACGACCTCTGGCTGCTAAATGACAAACAACGCTGGTGGGATTATTCTATTACCACGTGCAAAATATTCTATTTGCAGATCGAGCAAAGTATAGGTATTGGAATAATTTTTCAAAACAGATCCATTTAGTTTTTTATTTTTAAAAATCGACCGGTTTTATTTTTATTTATCAAAATCAATCCGATTTTGTGATTAGCAGGTTAATCACTATCCTAAATAGTCGGGGTTGCCAACCCCTACTATTTAGAATAGTGTTAAACCCTAATTAAAGGCCTTAAACCCTAAAAATTAATGTCCTAAATAGTCGGGGTTGGCAACCCCGACTATTTAGGATAGTGATTAGCCTGCTAATCACAAAATCGGGTCGGTTTTGATAAATAAAAAAAAATCCGGTCGATTTTGAAAAATAAAAATCTAAATGAGGCTATTTTGAAAAATTGTTCTATAGGTATTACTAAGATACACGGATTTTAAAATCCAGAGTTAATTAGGTTTCTCAAAGGAAAGAGGGGGGAAACTATTTTGGAGAGCTAGTCAAGTCTATAGACTCAATGAATACCATCAACAAAAGAAAGATGTGCACATACCATCTATCTATAGAAACTGTTTTAATTATCAGCATACTCTTAAGATTTAACCCGGCATAAATCGGTAAAAATTGGGTTTTTCACATAAATCAGTAAAAAAAAAAAAACAAGCCCTGGGAATTAATTACAGGCTCACCTGCGCTCCTCCGGCGCCGGACTGAACGGGTTGCTGGGCGCCCTGGACGTGGTCGTGGACGAAGCCCACCAGAGCTTGACCCCCTCGAACTCATCGGTGACCTCCTCGTGGTCGTCCATGCTCAGCACGAGGTTGTTGCTGCCCTTCACGAAGTCGGCCTTGAGCTTGCTGGCGTGCTGCGAGCACGACTCGCTCAGGTAGGACTCGATCGCCGCGTACGCCTCGCTCCGCTTGAACCGGTCGCCGTCGTACTCGGGGATTTTGATCTGGATGTAGGGGTAGACGAGGCTCTTGATCCTGTGGCTGTACTTTTTGAAGCAGGACTCGAGGCTGAAGGGGGCGTACTTGCTGAGGACCGAGTAGAGGAACATTAGGCTCGCCAGAGCTGAGCCGAAACCCGCCCACCTCTCCATCTCCATTTCCTCCTCCTCCTCCTCCTCTCTGTTTTGAGGTGTCGGCGCCCATCGAGGGATCGGGTTTATGTAACGGAGGAGGTTAGGTTCCTTTTTGAAGTCAACGCTGATGCTGGCGTCGCGTTTCGTGACGACGAAAGGGTGTCCGCGTCCTCTTTTGGCTTTTAATGGTTTTATTTATTAGGTGTGTTTTTTTTTTTCTTCTAATAATAATAAGGGTAAAATTTCACATAACCCCGCCAACATTTCGCCTATTATGAGCCGGTCCTCTCGCGCTTTAAACGTATCTCATGACGGGGGGGTCTTCAAGAACTTTAGTGAAAACAAATGTTGAAAGTTTCGTCAGCTTTCTTAAGTTAAGAGGGGTTACGGGTGATATTATTGAACTTTAGGGCTCGTCTCTAGATGGGCCAGAAGATGTGGGGGCTACGTGAAATTTTTTAACCATTTTTTGAGCGAAAATAATTGGAGACTTGGCGTCCAAGTTTGATGAATGAATGGGCGGCTAAATTTTTTTTTCCTATGACTCGTCCGCTTTCACGATGGAGATTTGTTGTGGGGGCCAGCAGAATTCATGTGGTAGCGTTTCAACCGCAGGACGATGCCAGGAACGCGTCCATTGCATTTCTGCTCTCGTTCGTGCTCTTGACCAAGAAGGTTACCAGCACCTTCCAATGACTTAGACCCAAGCGCACGTTCGATTGACTGAGACGGCGACCATGCAGCATAGGGTGCTTCTCTTTTTTTAAGACCTTATCTAGTCAGTGTAATAATAAGTGCCTACTGTCACCCTCGTGCACTTCGAGCCTAGGTATGTCTTGCTCTTTCTATTTCTCGGTAGCTCATTTTATGTATATTACTATACTTTTACAATTTACTGTCTGTCAAAAATATTTTAAAGTTTTCTGATCATACTGTGGTCATAATCTTGCGGTCATGAACTTTTGAAATCACAGAAGAAATTAAGTAAATAAATATCCTAAGGGGTTGTTTGGTTGGGCTAAAATATGGAGAAAAGCTTCAAAATGAAAACTGACGGGGGGAATTTTTAGTTTTCAGTGCTTTGTGATGTTTGGTTGGGCTAAAACGTGGAGAAAAGAGGGATGGAAAATTGTAGCCACATGGGATTTGAAGGAAACATTGTTTCCATCCCAAAATGACTAAAATCGGGGAAAGTCTATTAAAACTAAGTAAAAAAAATCGTACCGCAACTGATTGAGGAGAGGAAAATGGGGAAAACAATAGGATTACCGCTCTCACAACTTATTTCCTCTTCTCCCTGCTTTTTCTCATGCCTCCTTCCGCTTCCTTGTGGATGATCGGGAAACAAAAACGTCAAATTGAAGGCAGAGATCGCTAGAGATCTTCATGATCGGAGTTTTTTTTTTTGCCTCATGAACGAACGCCGGGAAAGTTTCACTGCCGATGTCGACGTTGTTGAAAAAATTTGGCGGGAACAACCATCCCCCCCCCCCCCCCCCCCCCAAAAAAAAAAAAAAACCATTTCAAATCATCCCGATAACATCATGAAAAAAAGAGAGGGAAATGGTATTATGGTCTTCACATGTTTTAAACTATTGGGTTTTGTGTTTTGGGGGGTCAGGGAATTGTGGGTTTGCTTTTGGAGGTTTTGATAGCGTTGAAAAAGTCTTATGAGGGGGGTGGAATAGTTGTAAGGAAATTAGGGGCTAGAAAAAAAATTCCTAATTAAATTGAGGGGATTTGTTTATATCTTGATTTAAGTAATTGTTGGATCACTATTTTTTCGATCTTCATTTTTTTATTTTTTTTATTTTGTGTGAGATATTGGGGAAATTGTGGACATGCTTCAATTTTTTTTTTTCAATTTATAGATGAATAAAATTTGTAGTTTTTCATTTTGTGAGCTTCAATTGCTTCTTCAAGTCCTATTTATAATTTTTAATAATTTTATTACTTGCTTATGTTTTGGACCTACTACAAGTTCTTCAATTTATAGATGAATTAAATTTAATAAAGCTTTTATGTTCAGGATTAATATTATGTCCTCAATTTTAAAATTAGTCCCTCAAGTGGAAATATTTTAAAATTTCCCCTCAACTATTCATATTTTGAAGTTAGCTCCCCAAATCTTTAAATATTTTGCAAATCACTACCTCAAATCTTTTTAAAAAATTACAAATTAGTCCCTCAAAATTTTAAATACTTTTATGTGACGGTTAATATATGTTTACCTCTCAAATTATATTAGAAATAAATTTATCCTATACGAGTGATAAGCATACCATGGTGACCATAGTCATGGTTTTTTATTTTTTTATCATTTGAACAAAACATTAGAAAGTGAGGGAATCTATTCACACATCAATTGTTTTCTTCTTTTTTCAAGTTCAACCAAACTAAGAAAAGTGTGAAAAGTACTTTCACCTTATATTTTTTTGACAAAACAAACATAGAAACACTTTCCATGAAAGTGAAGGAAACACAAAAAAAGTGAAGGAAAATCATTTTTGGAATATGAAGGAAAGCAACCAAACAGCCCCTAATAGTAAATGGCATGGCCTCGATAATTTTTTCAATAGTGAGCACAAAGAGCTTTCACAATACTGCCAAGGACCAAAGACCAGCTATAGAAAAGCGATAACCACCACATAATAAACTTACAGCACCTTTCCTTACTTGCTAAGGAAATTCAGAGTCACAACGCTGGATCACATTACTATGCACATTAGTTGAGAGGAGCAATTCGATAATTGCTCCTCTCGTGAGCAAAGGACGCTAGATAAATAGAAAAACATTACAAGGAGAGAATTGCAAACCAAGCACTCAACCAAGCTATTACTATAACCTACAACTATAACTCAATCAGACTGAAGTCCATTTTGGAGAGACCTAGGTACATAAGGCTCAAAAAGAGTTACACTGGGGTTTGAATCATATTGGAGAACATCTGCTGCTCTCTCGAATTCCTCCCTCAAAATTTTGATGCTGTACTTGTCCACAACACGGCCGAGGTCATGGGAGGTTTCAAATGGATCCTCGATGCATATCAGATGTCGATCGTTCCCAATTCGCCTTGTCCAATCCTTCAATTGCTTGCTGTCATAGAAGCAGCATTCCAGGGTGAGTGATAGCGCCTAAAGGATTATAATCATTCTGGATAGTTTAAATAGTCAATTTGACAAAAGACTACATCAGTAGGAAGAAAAAACTCAGTTAGCTAATAAGAATCTAAAAAAGAACTTCTATAGTACTTTGCAGGAAACCGTTGGGGTAGACGATCTCTATTCCCATCTCCGCAACACAAAGATCAAAAAACAAGCTCATAAGATAGTAATAATAGCAAGCAAGCAAGAAGAACACATGCGATTCACGTGGTTCAATATACCAAGCTCAAACTACATCCACAAAACAAAAATACGAGAAATCCACTCTGAATGACAATATACAAGAAGAATCACTCATCTCTTATATCTCTCAGCCTCACATGAGCATACATAGCGGGTGGGAATCTCTAATCTCTCAACCGCACATGAATATACGTAGACACCATCTCATATCCTATGCAAAGCCCTCACCTAATCCAAGACTCTCACAACGGCACTTTTACGTAGTGGTATGACAAAAAACTCAAGCACTAACTTAGCGCAGAAGAACACCAAACATAAGATCCCACTAAATGATAAAACAGATACGAAACACATACTAATGATCTTCACCTTGGCTCCTGTTTGAGCCGCACCTATGTGAATGTAGCTCAACTTCCCACGTGAAACCATAGGTCACATCTCCCACCATACACCTTTCGTAGTTGTTCCTAGCTTCATACAACCAGGAGATTCTGTGACATTTTTGCTATTCATTTATTAAACAAATACTTCGCACGCACTATGCTCCACATTTCGAGAACAAACGAATATAATCATCATTCTTCTAAACAAGAACTTTTTATCACTCAACCTGCCAAACCTGGACTACAGTGGCCACACCATGCTCCAGCTTGGTAAAAAATTCTGGATCATTTCGAGCACCACGCTCCAATTCAATCCAAACACCACGGCCAACTCCAAAGACGCTATAATTTATGCCACACGGCACACCATGCTTAGAAGTAACCACCGTCCGTTAACCATGAGATGTATAATCATACCTCATGTGAACCATCGGCATCATCCATCAATCTTCTACTTATCCGATTGACGTTCAATCATCAAAAACTAAATTCAAACAATGGAATCTGCCAAATCCACTTCAACAAATGTCTTGAACATCACACAACATAAGGTTCAATTCCTGGATTGTCTCAGTAAATCTAGGATCTACCAATCTACTTAGAAAACAAAGTGAGCCTTTCATTATAGATTTAAATAAATCCCACTTGGCAAACAAAAAAACACCAAAAGCACAGCCTATCACCGAATCCAGGGCACTAAAAAACAGCCATTTTATTTGCTTCTCCTAAACGCGATTAAGGAAAGAGATCTCACATTAAAATAAAAGCCTCACTTGTTCATCCGCCGCCATCGCCCTCTACCTCCGCTAATTATTTGGGTGGCGGGTCGCTTAGAACAACCTTATTGCAAATCAAATTTCATCACCAGTCGTCTAAACTCACATGCAGATCCAAATCTAACCCAAGAATCATCAAATCTCTGCTAGATCCACCAAAATTTCCATATTTGATCTTCTTCATTTTGATCCTCATAGCCAATCTTCGATTTTGCATAATCTCCATCTCTATCTTGCAATCTCGACTCTGAATTCATCATTGTAAGCTCCGATACCATTTGTTAGAATTCTATGAAACTTATCTGATATCATTTGTAAGGATTCTATGAAACTTATCTGAAATAAACACAAACAAACGAAATAATGACACTAATGAAAATAGCACACAAAAGCAAATGCAAAGATCTAATGTGGTTCAGTAAACTTGCTTATGTCCACAAGGCAATATATAGAGAATATTCAACATCTACATCATAATACAACTTCCTCAAGTCTATCCTAATTTTGAGGATCAAAACACGAGATTACGGAGAAAATACAAAGTTACCTTTAGGGCACAAATCGTAAAATCCGTCTCACCAACAATACCTGATCACCGAGCAAACATATACCTCATTTTTCTCTTCCTCACGCTGCGTCTTGAATAGCGTGCAAAAACTTTTTGTGAAAGTTTCTTATGACTTTAGGGTACAATGTTTCATCATGATTAAATTAATTAAAAATCCCTAACTTCTTTTCCTATTCTAATTGGAACATGTATCCAATTGGGAATTATTTTCCCACTATAATACGAGAAGTGGGTTGGGCCTTCTCTCTTCATTGGACACCTAATAATTGGGTCCGCTCCCGACATCCTCCTCTCCAGCCAAATGAGAGGAGTATGCCAGGTTTTGACTCTTCACACGAAGTACATGACAGCCAATCACTGACACTATTAGTCATAAAGACCTAAAGTTTGTTGGATTATTGTCAGCGTGAATCTTCTACATCTTCAACTCATGCTTCGTAATAGTTTCTCTAAGTCTAGCATATCTCATATCAATGTGTTTTGGCGTGGAACTATATGTAAAAATATTGCTCAAATCAAAAGCACTGCAACTATCGCTAAAAACCACATATTTATGTTGTTGCAAGCCTAATCTCCTGCATAAATCTTTTCAGCCATACTATCTATTAATCAGATATACAATTGCAGTATATTGCGCATCTATTGTAGACAAAGCGATGCACTTCTGCAATTTGAACTGCCAAGATGCAACTTCCCTTCAAAAGTGAACAACCCACCTAATGTAGACTTCTAGTGATTGAAATCGCCTGCTATATCTGCATCTGCAAAACATTGTAGTACAAACTTGGAATAGGACGAGAAAACACAACCTACTTCCTGTATTCTAGGGGAAAACATATTTCCAATTGGATATAGATCCAGTTGGAATAGGAAAACGAGTGATTGGGTTTTAATTAATTTAACCATTATACCCTATAACGAGTCACAAGAAGCATAGGGCACAAAAATTCTTACAGGTTACTCGAGACATAGAGAGAGAGAGATAAGAGTTGAGGTTAGGCTCGCTCGACAATTAGATTTCAGCAATGCAAATATCGTCTTCTACAGAACAACGTACTCGACAAGAGTATGTCAAATTCTTTGCAGGTATTGGAAATTGTTAGTGAGATGAGTTTTAGTGTTTGCAAGCCCTAAAGGTAACTCAACATTTTTTCGATTGTCTCATGTTGTGATCCTCAAGATTGGAGGAAGTTGTACTCTAATTTAGCAATAGAATGCTCTCTCTAGATTGTCTTCCTGTGTTATTTTTCTCATCCTTTGTCGAACATCTCCTTTGGGTTAGCTTCATCTCCTTCGGGTTAGCTTCATCTCCTTCGATAAGATCATGTAGATCCTTGCAATAGAAAATATCTTCTATATTGGACTTTCATACTTGCCAACTAGAACCATTCAATTTCTTTCATACTTGCCAACTAGAACCATTCAATTTCATCATTGTGCCAAAACTTTTCATTTATCCATCGCAAAACACGCTCGAAACAAGGCTCTGGTACCATTTGTTAGGGATAGACGATCCCTACTCCGATCTTCACAATCCGCAGATCAAACAAGCTAACAAGATATAACAATATCAGGCAAGAAGAACAAACGAGATTTACGTAATTCAGCCTAAAGGTCTGGTGTCATCCAATGCTCTCTTACATAAACAACTTCCATAGTGTGAAACCCTAGTATTAACTTCACCCAAAGGCCTACCAAGCTTCCTAATTGCTAAACTAATACGAGATACGTCTCAAACAAAACCATTACCATTTATTAAGGGTAAGTTTTATACCCCCCCCCCCCCAAAAAAAAAAGGAATGGGTCCAGGAGATCCCTTGAAATTTATACTAAATCTTCGTTTCTCATTTTAGGAATTCTGAAATTCCAAGTCAAAATTTCAAGATGGCTCCCTCATCCAAACTATTCAATTCAAGATATTTTTTGTGGTTCAAGAATTATTATACAGTTCTCTACAAGTGCACTAACCTTGGACTTCATGGTTCAAGACGACGATGTTAAAGGTAGGGGGTTTCTTGGGAAAAGTTAGGGGGTTAATTGGAAAAACATAGATCAAGGGGTTTCATGAGAAACGGCCAAAGTTTGGGAGTTTTTGTGAAATCTGCCCTTTATTAAGCACAACAATCTCCATAATTGATTTCCATTAAAATATGAGGTTTCAAGATCGTACATATTCAAGTGGGGATTTACAATCGTGTATGAGAAATTCCAATGTAAATAGATTAGGGATTGTCTATTTGCATTCACAAAATGGTATGTGTTCCCTACAAGAGGTATATAGATGAAGCAGATGTTTTCTAATTTCCCTAACTAGTGCACCCTATGCAAAGCACGACCTCCATTTTTTTATTTCTGCTACAGTAATCATATATTTAAATAAAGTTTTTTGTAAGTGGTACAACATTTTTAAATACTACAGTATCCCTTCTGAACTACAGTAATAATGCTACAGTGATATTTTTGGACAGTACGGTCCCCACTAGTGCTGCAGTAATAATGCTACAGTATTTTATTGTGACATGAATAATGAATCTCGGATCCTCCTTTTTGTGCTACAATAACAATGCTACTGTAGTATTATAGTATTTACTGTAACATGAATAGTGAATATTAGATCCTCCCATTATTATAGAGGAATAGATTTAAATATATAAAAAGGATGGTGTAACTAGTGGCCATGCAATTTCTGTCATTCTAGCGCTGCAGCATCTTTTCAAAGAAAAGCAAACTGTAGGCATAGTACATATAATTATCAACTTTATAGTAAGCAAAGTGAAAAACTAAAGTAGTAAAGATCCAATTCTTTAACTAAGATAGAGGAAAACCTGTGGTCATCTAGAGAAATGGGGATAACCTGTGACCACAGGCTTAACCATCAAGGGAGTACGAGGAACTCTGTAGTCATAAAATCTCAAACATAATGGCCTACAACCTGCAATATATTATTGGGTAAATTGTAGAAATTTCACTTGACGTTTCACCACTTCTGCAACCTACACGTATTAATGGCTTGTTTCTAGCACTTTGCTACTTCTAAACCTAACATGATGGAAGTGACTGTTGTGTACAGCATACCGAAGCCAGAAATTTGTAGTGAACATTAAGTATGATTGACTGTTTGCTGGGAAAGAAAAACAAGCTGACATTTTTCTAAAGGAAGCTTACATGCGTTAGAATCTGGATGTAAAAACTAGAATAGAGGAGTTCCAAGAAAATATTTTTGTAAAGAACTACAAAAGTTCAACAATAGCAACTGACAATGAACTACACATATCATATTAATGAACCAATCACCAAAGAAGCACTTCACCATTAATTAAGAAATACACATGATTCAACCTAGCTACATAGAATATATCGTCATTCATCAGCTGTCAAAATTTGGAAAGAAATATGATTGCGATAGAGGGATGGGACGCCCTAGTCAGTTTGCATAAACTCACAGACAAAATAGTAAAGACATGCAACTTATGTCAAACTTTAGGCATGCCTTATTTTGAGCAAATCAAGAAATCTTACCTGATGTTTCGTCCAACACGAACAGATATGACATCATTTGTATAATCATGACAGTATGCCCAATAATGAAAGAAACCCCAAAGCAAACGAGCTATGCTTTCATTGTTTTGATCACCAAAATGACGGATTCTGTCAACTTGATCAAAGTAAGCACACTGAACGCCATCTACATTCGCAAGATAAGTTGCTTCCATCTCCTGTCATATAGAGATTGAATGTTGAATCAGGAAGAGAGAAAAGTTGTATAAATCGAAAACCGCTTGTTGAATTGAGATTTAATTATACAATAATTTTTTCTTCCCGTATGTTAACTATTAAGTTTCTAATCATTTGAGGAATATTTATTTATCTCTATGTAATTATGTATGCAGGACTTCTATATTGTTTAGTATACTTGAAGTCTAACAAGCTGCTACAGATTTAAGAGGATCACGTATTAATAGATATTGAAGGAAGTGGCCCGACAGCTTCACTAGACACAGCATTTTAACAATTAGCAGATGAAGAAGGACGTTGTGATGAGAATCTGTGATGTAAAACACTAATAGTCATGAAGTCGAAATAAGTATGTGAATATTTCCACGTGTCAACCAGCTTATAATAAAGGTAACAAACAAATTAATCCAGCATGCAATAAGGTATGGAGAGCTTCATTCTTCCAAACAAACAAAATAACAAAAAAAATGTACTCCAGACCTGTAAACAGGGAAGAATTGCAGGTTTGCGCTGCTGTAAGAAGTGAATGCACATCAACACATACCTGGAGTACAATTAAAATCAAAGTTAACAGAACTATTTGATACAGATGAAAGTTGTCACATAAAGTCGGCATAATAAAATTTGTAGCTTACGCATAGCTAGAAAGGGTTCCTCGGTACGTTTCATTTACTCCCCTGGACTTAGCCCAGTGTTTCACAATAAAAGCCAATTGCCGTAATCTTTCATCTATTTGTGCATAATCCCTAAGGAGCTTTGTATTAGCAACAGCTAGAAGATTGTTGATGCATATATCGCAAGAAATACCAGTCACAGGATCCATCATCTTCACAATAGGCACTCTAGCACGAGTTAATGCCTACATCAATTGAACTATACATGAGAAACAGATAAAGTATGCCCAAATAGCACCATAACTGAAATTACAGTTTATTATCTACCTTTTCATATAGATATCAGTTTTTTCCATTATTCTTCAGTGTGGAAAATAAAAATTACTAACACTTCTGCCAGACAACTAACAAAGGCACATCCCACCAGTTAGCTCAAACTCAAAGAAACTTAAAGAATAATAACCTAAGTTGCATGGAAACAAGTGCGGTGCGGATACCAGTACGGGACTTGGCAATTTTGCAAAAGGTAGGGCACAGGGACACGGCTATATTTAAGTATGTATATGTATATTTATATGTATTAAAATTAATAATTTATGTAAGATCAGTATTGTATTTTCGGCCACATGTTATGAGAATTAAAATTCCTATAACATTTACTTGAGAATAACTTTATGAACATGAACATTAGATTGTATTACCAACAAGATGCTAAGATTCTTTACTTTTCACTTCTTTTCATGAATATGTCTACTAGTATCACTAGAGCAAAGACATTTTATTGTGCACACACCAAAAATTAGAATCTTACCGTAGAATATGGAGACTCAGTGCTTTACACAGTAAATGAATTAATTAAAATAATAAAAAACCATAGGATTACCATTTACATCTAATTAAAAAGGATAGAAAATTAGAAGCTCTATCTAATTAAGATTCTAGGGAAGCCCCATCAAACAAAATCTCCATCTGATAACAATTATGAGGGGGAGAAAAAAGAAATTGTGAATCCACTTTGAGTAAGACTTTAAAGAGAAATCTTGTGTACCAATGTTTCCAATCTAATTAAAACGGATTGAAAATTAGAAGGCCTAACTAATTATTAATTAAGATTCTGGAAAAGCAACGCATCAAACAGAATCTCCATGCAAAGATCTGGTGTATTATTTCATATACGACTTTAAATATATTAAAATTCTATAAAAAGAATATTTGACATGAAAAACTAAAAATACATGCTGCATATACCATGTAATTCTTCCTTTTTTTTATAAAGAACCATGCCAAGAAAATCTAGCATCAGCAATGTCAGATGAGCCCAAGCATTGTACACACCTACCTGCACATTTTGGAGATTGTCTGACTCTAAAATATCTGCCAGTTTCAACAAAATCTCAGACTTGCTCATTTTGCTATCATCAATTGCAAGACAAATATCAATATCACTGTTAGAGACATCAAATGAGTTGGCGCAAGATCCATATAGGTGTAGCTCAGCATCAGGCCATTCCTTGTTGACCAATTTCCGCAAAGAGACTAATAACTGTTTCTGCTTTTCTTTTTCCTCTTCTGCTGGTATCAGAGATCTATAAATTGCAAGGAATAAGGGTGTCATGTTGTCTATGTCATAGCGGCATTCCAATTCTCTTCTGCGGATCCTCACTCGCTGGCTTGAAACGTTGTGTCCTCTGAACAAATCTAATCTGACATCCTGAGGTGAAAAGTAAAATAAGACCACATGAGTAGCGAGATGTTTAACAACAGAAAGTTCACGCAAGAGTAAGCTCATTATTGTTCTAGTGATAAACAAGTTCTCACGTGTACTTGAGATGTGAATCCTACACAGCTACACCATCATTTTAATCGAGGGTATCACTATATGTTCACCAAGTCTTTCTCTATTTGATCTTGATTTTGATTTTATCAGGTTTATTTTAAACAGCATGATATTGGTTAGCTTTTTATGCTTAATTAATTCCAAGTCGCAACACCAATTGTCAGAACTAGAGTAGCACGTTACACCATTCATGCACAAGGCAAGAACAGTAATACTATTGAACCTGACTGTTTAGCTAACCATGAACCACTGCTAAAAATTAAAACCACAACACATTTTTGTTTCAAATTAATGTGTCAATGTCCATATTCTCTAACTGAGAACATCAGATCTCTACAAACTACATGGGAAGATAAAAAACTCGATAGTTTCCATAATAGTTTAGCATTACACTCCACAACTCTGCCTCACATGCTTAAGTAATCATGTCACTACATACTAAAGGTTTCAACACTATCATGGTAAAAGTTATCAATCTACAAAGTGTTCTTCTGATGCCGACTCCTAATTACATGTGTTTGGAATAGGTCTCCAGAAATCTCCATAAGTGTTTTCTAATTAAAATCTAACATGGGGCAGGTTCACCTTTCAATAAAATTAATCAATCTGAGTTAGTGGTTCTCCCTCCCTCATCTTTAGCACAGTCAACAACAAATAACCCATCACCCCCAAGCCAAACTAACCCCCACCCAAAAAAAACCCCTCAATCCCTACCCACCCTCTCCTCACCCCCTTCCTCTACCCAATCACTTGCCCCCATTCTCCTCTACCCAACTCCCCTTAATCCTCCAATCACTTTAATGCAATCCTTTCCCATTCTTAACTCTCTAACCTCTCAGCAGAGAAATGGGATGCAGAAAATAGGAGAATACTTATTTCCAAACTAGATCTAAATCTCATAAAGGATTGAATGCAGAACGATCGTGGACCGTTCATCAAAAGATTCTAAGTTCTATTAGAGTAATTTTTATTTTAGTAATATTTGATTTGATTCCATGTAATCTATTAGTTTAGTTATGATTTCAGATTTCTTTAGGATTTGATTTTGAGATCTGTTTCTAGTTTAGTCAGGATTTTATTTGATCACATGTTTTGATTTGATTAGGATTTTTATTTGCTTCAATAAGTGTTTAGTTGCTTTCTTTTTTTCTATAAATAAGAGATGTAATCCTCCATGAGAAAGACATTGATGCATAAAAAATTTGATTATGAGAATTCTCTCTTGAGCATGTGAGGTGTTCTTTGGCATATAATTTGTCACTTCGAGGTGTGCAGCCCTTGGTCGTGAGGTCCCTAGGTGTGAGGCCTAGCTAGTTATCAAAACAGTATTGTTCATCCATGAACAGTGATAACAAAACTGTTCATCATGGATTTCAACATCGTTTCGCCAAGCCGTTGACAATTTCTCGCCTCAGATAAAAGCCCCTGTCCATTCCACATCATTTGTATTAGAGCCAAAAGATCCATGATTCAAGGGTAAAATACCACCACCTCCTTCACAATAGTATGATTTCAATCCGTTATAATTTGGTAGTCTAGCTTATTTTCATGGACTTGATAGATATGAGGCGCTGTATGATTTTGAAGACTGAATTTTCAACATAGAAAATATATTTTCTATCTACGATATGTCAGATTTAAAAATGTATTTATATGTTGTGTAGGCTCAAGAGAGAAACAAATTAATGATGGTCTAGAAACTACTCCGGTTTTCATTCACGTATCCGTTTATGGGAATCTATGAAAGATCTTATGAAAAGGAGGTACTCTTGTAGTCCATCTAGAAGATATTATCTCTTCAAAACCTGAACCAAAACCAACACAAGTGCCTCAACTCCAGCCAAATATGGACTCACTCGCAGTCGAAACTTGAATTCAGTTCAGAGCCGAAGTCTAAACTAAAACCCAAAGAACCAAATCAGAAGACTGACTCAAAGCCCATGCTTGAGCTTTAAGAAAAATTGGAGACAAATATTGACTCAAAACCAGATCCTGAGCGAAAGACAGAACTTGAGCTCGGGCTAGAAGCTGAACCATGCCAAGAAATTGATTCAAAGTTGAAGCCTAAAGTTGAACCTAAACAAGAGCTAGAACTTAAGCTGGAAGCAGATTGAGCCAAATGTTGATCCAAATCCAAAGCTCGAATCGACTCCAGAGCTCAAAATCTAGTCAAGCCTAGAACCCAAATTTAAGACAGATATGCAACGCAAACTCTCTGCCCAAGCTACTATGATTATTGAGTTCGTTATGCTAGACCTTCCACCACCAACTCAATATCAAGTTATATTGCACATGTTGAAGATTCTGCAATCCATGACGGAACTCTTCTCACCGATCAACATAACATTACACTCTCCAACTATAAAACTCGAGGTCAAAATTTCTCTAACAAGGGAAGATTTGATGCAGGACCGTTTCTCAAAAGATTTTAAGATCTATTAAAATAATTTTTGTTTTAGTAATATTTGATTTGATTCCATGTAATCTATTGTTTAGTTAAGATTTCTCTAAGATTTGATTTTTGAGATCTTTTTCTAGTTCAGTTAGGATTTTCTTTGATCGCATGTTTTAATTTGATTGGTATTTTTATTTGCTTATATAAGTGTTTATTTGCTTTCTTTTTCTATAAATAAGAGATATAATCCTCCATGAGGGAAAGACCCTGATACATAAAAATTTGATTATGAGATTTCTCTCTTGAACATGTGACATATTCTTCTGTATCTCATTTTCCTCTTCGGAGTGTGAAGCTCTTGAGTCTGAGGCCCCTAAGTGTGAGGACAAGCTAGTTATCAAAAACCACAAAACAGCCCAATTCCATATTCATCGTGGATTTCAACATCGTCAAGCCGTCAACAATTTCTCGCCTCTAGATCAAAGCCCTCACGCCGTTCTCCTTCAGGTACATACATCATCTGGAGTTCTTCTTAGGTGTTGTAATTGAATACTATTTTTAGTAAATTTGAATGCATGGTTGCGAATTAAATTATTCAAAGGGGTCATTTGACTACTCGGAAAAAAAGGGGAAGGAAAAGGATTAAGTATAGATAAATGACATTTTTAAAAGTTGTAAGTAAAAATATTTATCCAATAGATATCATATTAATATTCTCCTATTGAGTCCATAACTGCAAACTGTATTTGGATGCTCATACCATTTAAACCAATCAGCAAGATAGCAACCTTAGTCCCATTGATTACCAACATGACAAAAACAAGTGTTGCAAACCTCAAAACTGAAGACATGTCTTTTTTTTTTAAATTAAAGTCAACACTACTGCAAGTATTTACTATTAGCTACATACCATGATATTCTTTCATGGCAACATAAATTTGGAAGCTTTTGATGCTAAAGCTTACTACGGGAGCAAAAGGTACAATTGTTTACCTTACCCCTCGAAGATTTGGAATGCGACTCGACACTAACTTCAGTACTATCATCATTAAGCACCAATGCTTCCTCTAACTTGTCAGGCAAATTATCGGAACCTTTTGAACTCCTCCTAGACGGCCCAAAACCATCTTGTTGCTGAAAATTCCTTTCTCTAACTGATTCTTCAGAGGTATAATAAGCTCCTCTCATACCACCTCCAGACTTATTGAACTGGTGTTTTTGCTGCTGCTGTTGTTGATGATGAAGATGGAGTGAAGTTCCTCCTTGAGTGTAATTTCCTTCCCTTTGATTGTAACCTCCCCTTATTCTATCTGCATTGTGCTTTAAAGACTGTGCATTGAAGCTACTAACACGCTCTGGCGGTGTTCCAGATGTTTGAACCGGTGCTCTATGCTCCGGATGCATCGAATTAGCCTTCTGCCAGTGGTTATTATTGCCTCCTCGGCCTCCAACCCTAGATTCAAGATTTAGGGTTTTGATCCCTTCTCGCTGCTGCGGGCTAGTGGAGAACTGGGGAGGAAAGCCGGGTGGGACCCAGTGGCGTTGGTCGCCGGAGAATCCAGGAGGAGGAGGAGGAGGAGGAGGAGATGAGTGCTGCTGAGGACGGAGGAAGGCGTGGGGGGCGAAGGCGTATGTGGGGCCAACGGAGGCGACGGCGGGGTCGCGTTGGGGGTTGAAGGCTAGGGTTTCATGGGGAAGGGGTTGATGCTGATGACGACGATGGTTAGGATTAGGGTTAGGGTTAGGGTTTGGCCGCGATTGTTGAGGAGGGTTTTGGAGGAGCTGGAGGAGGAAGGCGCCGTCCAAGCGAGCGGAGGAAGAGGAGGAGGGGCCGGTGGCGCCGCCGCCTTCGCCGTCGGCCATGCTGAAATCGAAGATTTTTGGGCACCGACGGAGGCTTGGATTTAAGATCTGTCTCGGATCGGGTCGGAGTTGATTATTGCATCACTGACTTCCTTTTCTTCTATTCTTTTGGCTAAATATCAGAAAAAGAAAAAAGATATCCCCTTAACTTTAGATGATCACCGGATAACCACAAACCATTCAAAATATTAGAAAAGCCTCTTCAGTGAACAGCTTATCAATAAATCTATCTTTTAACTTTAAGATTTTATCATAAAGACAACTAATAGTGTTTGGTCATACTTTTTTTCACATGAGTAAGCTGGTGAGCTTGAATGGAGAAAGTAAAGAGTTGTGAGAGTTCTTGTGTATGCAGTATAATTTGCAGATTACTCTGAGAAGATCAGATCTCCAGATCTCTTGAATGAAGGAATAGTATCTCTTATTTATAGTAGTGCCGAAAGGGTAGAACTGTTATTGTGGCCGAGCACAAGATGGCGGTGAAGAGATCACCGCGGCATTAAATGGGAAGTCAGCGGAGGCATGACGGTACAGACGTGGTCCGATGAGTAATGAAGACTATCGGGGCTAGAGGTATGATGGTGCTTGCCAAGCCTTAAATATGATGTTGACACGTTGTCAGTGGGAGAGGCTCGAGGCTGAGGTTGCCCTCTAGCTTCGGCGAGAAGTAACACCTTTCGAGTCGACTTCGTGAGGCGTCGAGAAGTTGGTTGAGTGGGTCGTCTTCAATAAGAGGGTCGACTAGTACCGCCTCTCGAGTCGACATGAAGGAATGTCTATTCGACGAGTTGGGTGAGTTGTAACCCTTGTCGGTTTTCGGCGGCCAACTTGATTAGGGCATTGCATGCAGATGTACACCTATCCGTTACTAGCAAAGAGTCGCACTTAGGTGATTGATAACACCATAACAGCTGGCCCCTTTCGCTTGGAGTTGGCTTTAGCCAGGTCCGAGTGAAATAAGAATTGCTTTGGACGGACGTGGGTGCTTTTAAATGCGAGAACTAAAAAGTCCCTTCAAATTGACGTGGCTGACGTCACTACACGTTCTTTTTTACTATCACAACTACGCTTTTCTTGGCAGATTGAGGGCTTTTCGAGGCGAGTATGTTGCACCTTGATCCGTGAGATGACGCTTCAAGTTCTGAAAATTAATCTTGGCTGTTGGCCGGAATGTGATCCGACGGTTCTGATCCCGACGGTTTTAAAGTCAGTTGCCTATATATAGAACCAAAGCTAGAGAGAGGGCGGTTACTACCTTTTCAAATTCCCTTCAGAGAACTTAGAATTTTCTGCTCATCTCTTCCAGTGATCAACTCTGCAATCTCTGATGCCATCTGAGCCTGTGAATTGTCGAGTTCTCCTAGCAGGGATCCATTCCAAAGTGACGTAGTCCCAGATGAGGATGCTCTCTAGGAGATTTGACATCCCCAAAGAGTATGATTTGATGGCTCCGACGAGGTCGGAGGCCATTTTCGATCATGGGCCAGAACGAGGTCCTCTGTACTTAAGGCATTTAGAGTTTGGTTTGCGGTTGCCTCTGCATCCCTTCCTTCAACAAGTGTTCACGACGCTAGGGGTTTCGCCAGCGCAGATGAAGTCGAACGCCATCACCATCTTGGTGGGCTTCATGGTGATCTGTCACTGGTTGGCGATCAAGCCATCTTTACGGGTCTTGGGCCGGCTGGTGGCCGTGAAGTGAATCAGACTTAGCCCCACTTCCACTTCCAAATGTTTGGGAAGTTCAAGTTTGTCACTAGCCTTCCAGACTCTCATAAGAACTGGAAGGAGAAGTTCGTCTGGGTCGTGGGGGACGACCTAGAGTTAGGCTACTCTAACTGGCCCAACATAAAGAGGTAGCACTCAGGGAGGGCGAGTTTACCGTCACCGAGAGAGACGCACTTGACCAGATCAAGGCGTACGCTGACTCTCGTCGAGTCAACCATCTGGTTGACAACCTGGTCTTATGGGTTGTAGGTGTGTCGAATGTTCACCCTTCTGCTAAGGATCATGAGAAGGCTTCAGCCCTAGTCATAGGGACAGCAGAAGCGGTGACGGCACCTACTATTCCTTTGGCTGCTCCCCAGGAAGGACATCTGCTAGGCCCATAAAGCGTCTTCATCAGGGCATTCCTCCAACGGAGGCCGAAACGGCTAAGGAGGAGCCTGCTCCCACCATCGTCCATTGATGGAGGAGGCCGAGGGATGTGGAACAGGTACCTCAAGTAGCGCCCGAGATGGCCGAGACCGACGTCATTAGTCAGGACGAGTCAGCCTCAGGAGAACCAATCGAAGCTCCTCAAGAAGAGGGAGCCGAGGCCAGAGCTTTGGCTGGGCAGGGAGAGTCGTCCGGTCACCGTAGTAAGTTGACTCGATAGGGGAAGGAGCTGGTCGAGGAGGAGATAGTGCCTCCCGTGGCCTAGAATATCCCTTTCCTCACTGTGTCACTGACATCAGTGAGGAAGAATAGAAGAAGATGAGAAAGTACCTCATCGGGCTTACAAGGGTTGGCTCTCGATATGGACTGGAGCCTGACCCGTAGCACCGCTACGAGCCTAATCAGCACCTTGACGTCTGGGGGACTGTCTTGGGCTCTCGCCGAACATAGCAGAGGGTGGTCGAGTAGTTCTGGCTTGCTCAGGATGAGGAGTATTTGCAAGGGGTCCCAGATGTCGGCCTCCACCATAGCTTTCGCAGCTACTTTGTTTGATGTGCTTTGGTAGAGACAGAGTTATACCACTAGATGGATATGGTCTCGACCGCTTATCTTAAGCTCCTAGGGGAGGTTACTTCCATAAGGGTTGACAGAGAGGGCGACTCAGAGCGAGTCGTGGAGACGTCGGCCCCAAGTGCTTCTGAGGTCGACGAGCTCGGGCTGGAGCTGGAGGAGAGCTAGAGGAAGGCCATAAGGATGGAGGAGGCTCTCCGGGAGAGGGACCGCGTCGTGGCGCTAGCCCAAGTGGAGAAGGAGTCAGCAGTGCATGTAAGATGTCGACTGGACGAGGAGCATGCAACGCTAGTCAAGTTTCAAGAGGAGGTCGCCCACTTGCGGGAGTCGCTTTCGACAGTTCAAAGCCAAAAGGCTTAACTTGAGTCCGAGGCTCACCGCCGAGAGATCATCAAGGAGTATCGCCAAAGATTAATTGAAAAAACTAAAGTGGCGATCGCATGTAAGGTAGGGTATGATTATCTGTCGGTGCAGCTTCTAGCCGAGATGAGGAACCCACCCTGTCACTTCCACTACCCTTCCATCATGGCCAATTGTTTGGACGAGTTGGTGGAGGCGGAAGAACTTAGAGGGGGACTCGATCTAGGTGAGGAAGAGGGAGAATCAGACGAAGGAGGAGACTGCTTGACTCCTCTGCCGGTTGCACCGAGGGGTTCCCCGCCAGCGACCCCAGGAGCGGTAATGGACTTCTCTTAGTCTTCTAGGAATCTCTTGTCTCTGTGTTGTATAGATGTATACATTGTATCTTATAAATATTCCTTGTAAATGAATAAAAAAATATTTTTAGCCTGAAATTGCTTTCTCCATGTTGTGTAATCTCAATGTGTCTTCTGAATAACTTAGCTCCAATATAGCCTTGTAAACTTTAAGTGTTGACTTGAGGGTGCTCGTCCTTTGTTAGGAGAATACACGTCTTGAATTCGAGCCATTGTTTTTGATGTGTTAGTTTTTGTCCAAGTATAGAATCAATCTGGTCGGCTGCTTTAGCTAGTTAGCGTTTGAGCTTCTTGGGCGAGTGCTCAAGAGATATTCTTCGAAGTCTGTTGTCATCTATCAAGGGTCAACTAGGGATTGGTCGACTGATCGCCGAGTAGACATCGTTTAGTGAGTTTTCAAAAGCCTTTATTGAACAGGTGAAACGTCACTGTGGGAAACGACATAATGACACTATCAGCTATCAGAGAGTTATAGCGTCACTCCGATTTTAGAGCGAAGAGGCACGGAGTAAAGAGGATGGCACTTCGAATTTCATGTGAAACATTTGAGATTTCAAGGATAATCTTGTCCGTTCACTTTGAAATGAGCTGACCGTCCAGATTAATCCACGTGTTCCTCTTAAATGCTATAAATAGCCCATTGGGGGCGCAAAAGAGTCTACTTCACGAACCATTGCTCTAAATGTTTTGCGCTTATCTCTCTCAACTTTCCTAAATACTTTAAACTCCAAATCCTCAGATGGCTTCTCAAACCTCCACCACCAGTCGCAATGAGGAGAGAATCGCTCTTCTTCGGCTGATTCGCTTGAAGGTTGTCATCAGAGAGCTCGAGGAGTATCATGAGCTCTATGATACTACCATGGATAGAATAGAGCACCACTATACCTTGCTCATCTTGAGTATGGGCTACGGCTGCCGCTTCATCCCTTCATTAGGGATGTATGTGTTGCTCTAGGGTTTCCCCCTTGTAGTTCACCCCGAATGCTGATACGGGTGTATCTTCTCTCCTTCGAGAACTTAGCGATGCTCATGGGAGATTGATGATAGATAATTCTCACGATAGCTTAAGAATAGAAGCGTGGACAGAGTCATTGATAACGACGAAAACGGTAAAAATCAAGAAGCTGGTGAAGCAGCTCTGGTCAGTCGACTGATAGCATCCGTCGACCGATGAAGCATTATCGGTCGATCACTTAACCATCATCAGTCGACCGATTGACAGATACGCTATAGGGTCAAAAAATAGGTTCTAGACATTCAACCGATGGACTAGCATCAGTCGACTGATGAAGCACTACCAATCGACTGATGAGAAATCATCAGTCGATCGATAGCGGGTTTCCTGGGACGATCTGGATTCCTATTTTGGGTGAATCCTAGTTAGGTTTGTCTTGGATATTTACAACTTTTCCACTCACGTTGTTTAACATATAACTAGAGGTTGTTTAGGATTTCTAGACATTAGATTAGAGTTTAGAGAGGATAAGTAAGTTGTTCTTTATTCTAGAGAGATTGTGAGAAAAAGATTTTATAATCTTTTATTCTTCATAATCTAGAGACGGTATTTTCCTTCGTCGGTTTGAATTGTTCATGTGTTTTTGTTATTTTCTTCATAAAATACACTTTTGATAATTCTGTGATCAAAGGTGCTCGCATGACGACTTGTACCAAGTTGGTATTAGAGCCTATCAGATCCTGTGAAGGGGTAACCTGTGTATAGTCATTACTCGATCGTAGTACAAGAAGCTAGGTGAGATTCTTATTTCTTTGGAAGAAGCCAGAAATCAAGGAAGAAGAAGATGGCGGATAGTGATAATTCAGCAAGGCTTGATGTGATGGAGAAACAGATCGAGACAATCAGTTTGACTCTCACGAAGCTCTTCGATCTCATCCACGGAGGCGACAAGAAGGTTGATTCTTCGGTGGGGTCAAAGAGGAAACCTATAGAATCTGATGGAGACAGTAAGAATTCAGATTCTGATGAAGAGGTTGAAGCCGTCAAGACTGTTCCACATCAAGGGGTAAGGGTACTTATCAGAATTTGAAAATTAATTTCAGAGTGGAGATTCATGCTTATGATGGGAGTGTCAATATTGAAAGGTTTGACAATTGAATTGAGCGTATGAAGACCTATTTTACTCTTTATAGCTATTCGTCTAAGGAGAAGATCGTTTTCGCGACACTGAAGCTTTTCAGGCATGCTTTGACGTAGTGGAAGTCCTACTGCAAGCAAGAGAAGAAATCTGTGTTGTGGAGCAGGTTCAAGGAGTTACTGAGGAAGCAATTCTATCTTGTAGGATTCCATGAAGAGCATTAATACAAGAGGTATGGATTGCACAACGATTCAATCAAACTGTTCAAGAGTACACTACAGAGTTTTAATAACAGGCTATGATCCTCAACATTACGACGGAGGAGTATCCTATTTTTATGAAGTACATTGCGGGTTTGAATGAATACATCCGAAAGGAGATGAAGCTATTCACAGTTGAATCGATTGCAAAAGTGAGTGTGAAGGCAATTGCCATCGAAGGCAAACAAAATAAGAGCAACCAGACAAAGGGAGATGTCAAGCAAACTGGAGGCAAGTCTAGTGGCTCCTAACACAAGGAGGAGGAGGAGAAGGCGATCCACATAAAGCAGGACTGACTTGTAATTATTACAAATATACATGACACATCACTGATCGGTGGTGGGAGAAGTATCATCATCTCAAACCAAAGGGGTTGAAGAGGAAGAAGGAGAAAAAAATATACGTGATAGCTCAAGGCCCGAAAGAAGTTCTAAGGATGACAGAGCCCAACAACAGTCTCAACCTTATAGTAGGGAAGCAGACCACGAAAGAGGACGAAGACCCTAGAGAGTAGTTTTGTTCTCAAGTTTAAAGTGAAGACCAGTTTGGTAGATGCTATAGTTGATCCAGGCAGCCAGAAGAATTTGATATCCGAAGCCTGGTTCAGAAGCTGGATCTGGAGACGATCAAGCATTCAAAATCCTATCCATTGGGGGTGGATTCAGAAGGAGGCGAAGTGAGTGTAGTCAATCAATGCACGTTCAGATTTGCACTCTATGAGTTGTATATTAACGAGGTCACCTACGACGTTGTTCCATTGGATGTTTGTCAGGTTATACTGGGCAATCCTTATTAGTGGGATAGGTACACAGTCTACGACAGGTTGGTCCAAAAGTACACGTTCACTAAGGATGGCAAGCAGTTCATATTTCGTTCGGTATCTCTTCCACAGGAGACGAGCTTGGTGACTGACTCGAGCCAAGAGGCTAGTGAATACAAGCAAAAAGTTTATTTTATTATTCATTAGGTCTTATGAGGAGCAGCTGAGTAGAGTATGCTTGACTACCTTGAGCAAGCTTCATGAGGGAGATCTTGACAAGTTAAAGACCAAGTATGCAGACTTGTTTTTAGAGATCACTGGACTACCACTGAGATGGAGTGTGGAACACGAGATTATGTTGACGGGAGAGAGTTCTTTGCCAAATATAGGTCTTGACTGGACGTCTGTATAGGAGTCTGAAGAGATAAAAAGGCAAGTGCAGGAGCTTCTGGAGAAGGAAGTGATAGTGCCAAGTTGTTCGCATTGTGGGTCTCCAGTGTTGTTGGTGCCCATGAAGGATGGAAGCTGGCACATGTGTGTGGATTATCAGGTGCTCAACAAGATAACGATCAAAAATCATTACCCACTACCACAAATTGATAATATTATGGACTAGTTGGAGGGAGCGAGGTTCTTTACAAAGTTGGATCTTAAGTCTGGTTACCATCAGGTGAGGATTCAGAAGGATGACACTTGGAAGACTGCGTTCAAGACTAAACATGACTTGTTCAAGTGGTTGGTGATGTCGTTGGGGTTATGTAACACTCCATCAACCTTTATAAGGCTGATGAATGATTTGCTATGACCATTTATAGAAGATTTTGTGATAATTTACCTCGATGACATCTTGGTGTACAGCAGGACCTGGGAGGAGCATCTTATTCATGTCGAGAAGGTGTTTAAAGTGTTGCGGGACAGTCAGCTAAAGCTTAACGGGAAGAAGTGTGAGTTTGGGAAGGACGAGCTGGTGTATCTCGGCTTCATCGTGGGAAAGGGCCAGCGGAGGATAGATCTAAGCAAGGTTGAGGCTATCACAAGGTGGCCGACACCTAGGATGGTAACGGAGGTGCGAAGCTTAATGGGGACTTGCTAGTATTTGTGCAAGTTTATCTGACATTTTTCTACTTATGTGACACCCTTACATGGCCTTACTAGGCGAAGGTTCAATTCGAGTGGGGTAAGATGCATGAGAAGGATTTTTAGTTACTGAAGAGGAAGATCTCGGAGGCACTAGTATTAGCATTGCCTAATTACAGAAGACCTTCAAGGTAGAGACCGACGCTTCTAGCTATGTTATGGGCATTGTGTTGATATAGCATGGGAAGTCGGTAGAGTACCATTCTAAAATATTTACGGGTGCTATTCAGAACTATCCTACTTACGATAATAAGTTTTATTCACTCTACCAGGCAGTCAAAGCATTAGAGGGTGTACTTATTGGGTAAGGAGGTGGTTGTGCACTCGGATCACAAGCCATTTGAGTTTCTACATGTACAGACGATGCTACAGCAGGTACAACACATGAAGTGGATGTCCTATTTAATGGCGTTCAATATCATAATTAGGTACAAATAGACGGCGACTAACAAGTTGGCTGATATGCTATCTTGACCGTCAATGAGAGCTTTACTGGTAGCAACGTGTATTCAGCCATTGGTTCTTTTGGAGTATGTGCAGATGTACACATCCAACAAAGACTTCAGTAGTGTGTTCGAGTAGGTAGGGGCTGATCGGAAGGGGGGGTATAAGCTCGGAGCAGACGGTTTGTTGTATCGTGGGACATCGCTTTGCATTTCGGAGGATGGCAATCGGTTGCAGTGGATTAAAGAGGCACATACATCACATGTGCAAGGTCATTTTGGGATTCAAAAGACGCTACTCAATCTTCAACGTTATATCTTTTGGCCAAAGATGTTAGAGGATGCTACCAAGTATGTTGAAGGGTGTAAGCTATGTTGCATATCGAAGCCTTCTAACAGAAAGAGGGGATTGTATCTCTGTTGCTAGTGCCTTCTAGACTGTAGGAGAGTATTTTTATGGATTTCCTAGGAGGGTTGCCAACGACCAAGCACGGGCATGATTACTTGTTCATTGTAGTGGACCAGTTCAGCATGATGGTGATTTTGATTCCTTGCAAGAAGATCATGATGGGAACGAGTGCAATGCAGTTGTTCTTTGAGCATGTGTGAAAGCACTTTGGTTTGCCGAGTTCAATTATTTCGGATCGGCATAGCAGGTTCCTTAGGCACTTTTGGGATTCTTTATGGAGTTTGATGGACACCAGATTAAAGAAGAGCACGACCTTTCATCCACAAATAGACGGACAGACAGAAGTAGTCAACCGGACTATGGTTCACATGTTGCGATGGTATAATTCTAGGCATCCCAAGACTTAGGATGAGAGATTATCATATCTTCAGTTCGCTTTCAATAGGGCTATTCATGGATATTCGGGAAAGTCTCTGTTTAAGACTTGTTACGGGTTCCTACCTCCAAGTCTGTTCGATCTAGTATTCTCTAGTGAAGCTATCGCCTATGACAAAGAAGTGAGCGAAAGACAGAAAGCTCAGTGATTTCTGGAGAAGATTTCATAGATTTACGCTGCCGTTGAAGTACAATTGAAGAAGTCACAAGCGAAGTACAAGGAGAAACATGATCAACATCGGGTTACATCGGTGATCAATGCCGAGTACTTGAAGTTGTTCGAGCCTTCATTGCTCGACGATGAGGGTGACGACAAAGTGATATTGCCGCATGTTAAAGACTTGTTGTTTGATAGAGAAGAGACGCTGAAAGAGGATTGCATTTTGAAGCGGAAGGTGACTACGACTAGACGGGGGACGAATGAGTCGTTTCTAATTGGACGTTAAGTTCAGGTTCTTAGCAAGGTCAAGTGGTTCAACAGAGAAGGAGGAACTTGAAGTTTCCTCAGGTGAAGTTCTAACTTGAACGGGACTTCAAGTTCCTAAAGGGAGAGCCATGATATAGGTGCATCTTCTCTGCTTCGGGAACTTAGCGATCCTCATGGGAGATTGAGGATAGATGATTCTCATGATAACTTGAGAATAGAAGCGTGGGTGGAGTCATTGATAACAGCGAAAATAGTGAAAAACAGGAAGCTGGCGAAGCAGCTCTAGCTAGTCGACTTATGGGCTAGCATCAGTCGACCGATGAAGCATTATTGGTTGATTGCTTAGCCATCATCAGTCGACCGACAGACGGATAAGCTACAGGGTTAGAAAAACAGGTTCTGAACAGTTGACTGATGGACTAGCATCAGTTGACCGATGAACCATTACCGATCGACTGATGAGTCGATCGATAGCGGGCTTCCTGGGCCAATCTGGATTCCTATTTTGGGCGAATCCTAGTTGGGTTTGTCTTTGATATTTATCACTTTGCCACTCACATTGTTTAACATATAAATAGAGGTTGTTTAGGGTTTCTAGACATTAGATTGAAGTTTAGAGAAGATAGAGAAGTTGTTCGGTATTCTAGAGAGATTGTAAGAAAGAGATTTTATAATCTTTTATTCTTCATAATCTAGAGAAAGTGTTTTCCTTTGCCAAATTGAATTGTTCGTGTGTTTTGCTATTTTCTTCATAAAATACACTTTTGAAAATTCTACGAATTAAGGTGCTCGCACAGCATACGCTAAGCGATGTCATGCATGTCAGATTCACGGTGACTTCATTCATCAAGCACTAGGGAACCTGCACCCAACGTCGTCATCCTGATCATTCAAAATGTGGGGAATGGATATTGTTGGACTCATCACCCCGCCAACGTCTAAAGGACATTAGTTCATCTTGGCAGTAACCGACTACTTCTCCAAATGGCCAGAAGCAATTCCATTGAAAGAAGTTAAGGCGTCAAACGTGATCAAGTTCATCAAACATCACGCCATCTACCGCTTTGGTGTCCCGAGATGAATATTCCACTATAATGGAACACAATTCATTAGCCAAGGCTTTCAGAGATTTTGTGACAAGTTCAGAATCCAAAGCATTACCTCGACGGCATATTATCTGATAGCTAATAGCCTCGCAAAAGCTTTCAACAAGACTATTGTATATCTTCTCAAGAAGTTTGTCTCCAAAAGTTGACGCGATTGTGACGAAAAGCTCGGCAGATGTTTATGAGCTTACCGCACAACAGTGAGAACCCCAACAAAAGCCACCCCATTTTCTTTGGTATATGGCTGTGTAGCCGTGATACTATTAGAGATTCAGATTCCGTCCCTAAGAGTCACCCTCGCGACCAGGATGATAAATGAAGAGTAGTATCGGTTATGCCTTCAAGAATTTGAGGCGCTGGACGATAAGCGACTTCAGGCCCAACAACAAATCGAGTTATATCAAGCTTGAATCTCCAAAGCCTATAACTAGAAGGTCAAGGAAAGAATCATTAAGAAAGGTGACTTAGTATTAGCCGTTAGGCGACTCATGGTTGTGATACACAAGATCAAATAGAAATTCAATCCAAAGTGGGAAGGACCCTTTGTGATAGAATCAGTCTATTCGAACGGAGCATATCGTCTCATCAATTAGAAAGGTGACAAGATAATGACGCTGATTAATGGGAAGTTTCTTAAGAAATATTACTCGTAGGTCATGAAGCTCCCTTTTCCTAAACCCCAGCCAAGTCTAAGATGAGAAATCAACTTTACTTAGACTGGGGGTTGGTTGCTCGGAATTCACTTAATTGAGAGCAATAATTTTTTTAACCTTCCCCAACTTTATGTTGTTAAGTTAACATTACATCTCTGACAATTAAAATTTTCTAGAATTATTCTGTTAATAAAGATAATTTCTGATTTATGCTAAGTTCACATTACACTTATGCATTCTCAATCTTTTCATGGTTTCAAGTTAAAGCATACCACAGAAAGAAATAATAGAAAAATAAATTGATATCATTTTTATTCAATATTGATGATTTGCTACAAAGCGATGACATTGGACATGAAAATGATACAAAATTGTCACAAAGCTCTTATTAAAAGCATATTCTAGAGTTAAGTATCAGGGCCAATCAGTTTCACGGGCACAAGCCTAGACTTAATATCTGATATCATCTTTTCATGAGATGTTCGGACCTGTTCCGCTACCTCTTTCCTGAGCTTCACCTCAATAGGCACTGCTGTAGCAGCCTCCTTCCGAGCCTCCTCAAGAGCTTGCAGTTCTTTACAATAAGCATTATGAATCTCTACATTCTTGAGATGGATTCCTTTCATAGCCGACTCCTCCTCATTAAGTTGAGCCTATAATCGAGTAATAGTGGCTGTAGAAGCGGTCAGTTCAGTTTGTACTTGATCACGCTGCTCCTACAAGCTCACAACATGTGCCTCTTTTGTGGATAAATTCTTAAGAAGATTTTCTTGGTGATGAATTCTGGCAATCTGAGCAAGAGCAAAAGCTTGTTCTGCTTCAGATTCCAAGTCAGTATGCTCCAACTCTTCCAAAGCCTTCACGTCTACCTCCAAGCGAGTGACGCTCTCCGTGCAACGCTCAGCCCACTGAGGGTCGCCCTAACACCTGATGTTGGGCAGGTAACTCATCAAAAAAGGCTTAAAATCTCAAAAGTACCTCGCCCAATACTAACGAGGTTGATCATCTGTTTCATCACGCCCTCTAGCTGATCGATAAGTCCCTTTAAAAATTTGAACCCAGAGGAGCAGTAGAGGAAGGCACTAATGCTCCACGAGCCATAGAGCTTGATTGAATGGACTCGGGAACAACTCGTTCTTTAGAAGCTGTGCCAGGCGATAGAGGTTCTAGTTGCTGAGCAGATGATGGGGAAGGAGATTTCTTCTTTTCATCATCTAAAATCATGATATTTTTAGATTTCATGGCATCTTGCATCAGCTTGGCCCCTCGAGGAGTCCTCGATCTAGTCGGCAGCTTTTGACGAGCCTTTTTCTCATACCGGCCTGTTTCTTCTGCAGTTAAGGCTCGCTTCCTTGCTGTTTGGTAGGAAAATTGAAGAATAAAATTAAGAATTAAATTTGTATTATTCTCTCTCATAGACTCAGAAAAAGAATTAATTACAATTCTCTCTTTGCAATCTCTCTAACTAACTTAGAAAAAGAAATTACAGTTCTCTCAATCGGTTTCCTGATTTACAAAAGAGAAGAAGATCAATGGAGATCCTCCCTTTTGTTTAAAACAAGGTCTTCATAGTAGTGATGAGATGTCTCCCTCGACGTTTGTATCGAGTTTGCTTCTCGTTGATAATTCGACATTTCACCTCACTAAATTTAATTTGATAAAACTTGCGTGACAAGTTTAAAAATAACTCTTAATGAGTTTAAGAACTCAGTGTGAGTTTAAACTCTGTAACAGAGTTGATTTGAACCTAAATTCGATTAATAAGCCATGTATCAAAACTCCTTGATCTCGGTTGCTGAAGAACGTTCCAAGCTCTTTGCTGGTCTCTAGATCCAAAATTGCTCAAAGATTCAAAGATCCAAAGATTCAAAGATCCAAAGATCCGAACTAAGCTGATCTTTTAGCTATTTATAGGCGATTATGGGGTGTAACCGCCTCTAAAATCATTCCTTTGTGGGGCTTATAGGATGTAACCGCCCCTTAAATCACTCCTGAGTAGAGTTGTGATCCCCTTAGATCATGGGAAAATGATTTTGAAATCGTTCAGCTCTTGTTTAAACGAGTCAGATGTAAGAATTGCATTCTGGCATGAATTCTGCGTTCAAACGCAATATTTGGAAGCTCGAACACAGCGTCTGGAAGCTCGAACGCAACGTCTGGAAGCTGCATTTTGTAGCGGTTTGGAAGCTATGTTGGCAGCTTGGAAGCTACGTTTGGAAGCACTTGGAAGCTGCGTTAGTAGCTGAATCGGAGCTGCGTCTATAGCGTTCAGAGGCTGCATTTGCAGCCGAACATGAGCTGCATTTCCAGCTGGATCTGAGCTGCGCTTGTAGCATTTGGAGCTGAATGTAAGCTGCATTTGCAGCCAGGTTTGAACTGCGTTTGCATTGCTTTGACTCTGGAACGAGGCCACTTGCGTTTTGATTTGAAGAGACCGTCAATTTGTAGTCTCTTTTGCTAGAGCGTTGTAAAGATCGTCATCTTGTAACCTTCGTATTGTCTCCTTAAAAATATGAGAGTTGTCAGATTGTAACTCCCGATGTTGATTGTGAAGGCTGTTGAATTAGAGCTTTTATCGGTTGTTGTGAAGGTTGTCAGATTGTAACATTCATCGACCTATGTGAAAGTTTTTAAATTATAACCTTCTGGAAGTCGTCAAATTGTAACTTCCATCCTTGGTATTTGATAGAGATCAGTTATCTACAGTAATTTTTAGACAGCCTACACTTGCTGCCCTCCCTCTGCGAAGCTCAGTTATAGTGGCCTCCTCCTAGACTTCACCCATTCCGGTTGTCGCCTGTTCACAAGACAGATACTCATCCATCCCTTTTAGACGGGTCGTTCTTGAGTCCTTTTTAGACTCGTATAGCTCCTAGATTTCCTTCAAGTAAGAAGTATACAAGTTATACTCGAAGATTAGAGAAGCTTCATAGTACCAATTACAGAAGTCGAGGACAGTGTGGGATTTGTAACCCTAACGAGGTAGCTTGAATATGGCGCCAATACAACCATCTATGGAATAATACCAAGCCCTAGCTCCTTCATATAAATTGCCAGTAAGCGCAAGTTGTGGGTTTGGATTTCTAATATATAATTGGTCGTATCAGAATTGTTGGGAGAACCTGCTAGACAGATAGGGCTCAATGATACATTTCTCGCCCTACCTACAGATCAGATAACCCAGTCGAATACTTATTAACCAGCGAAATACGCCCCCATTTATAGTGGTGAAGGCGTTAGGACCTCTTGCGTCCTGATAAGTCTCGCTGTCATTTTCACCTTCAATTTCAGGGAAGCAGCAGAGAATATGATAACTGGAGTCCATCGACAGGATCTTGCGAAAATCGAGATTATGTACATGTTCGACCACTTGGCCGATTCAAGTTGCTGTATAAAAGGGGTAAAAGACCCGATGTATGGAGAAATGCCCATCATCAGTGACGGACAATGCATAACAAACCAGGCCACTATGTAAATGTACGACACTGGCACACGGGGTTGAGGAGTCTTCAACATTTGCTTCCCTCCTGCCCCAATCTCCTAGACCTAGACGAATTTAGATATCAACTCTCGAAGGCCGCTTTGTAAGCAATATGTCATAGTAGAAAGTAGATTCACTGGCCTGCCGTAGGCTAAAAGAACAGCTGCGTAGACCACTTCAGCCAAGATAGAGTCGATAGGCTTCGAAGGAATCACACATAGCTTTAGCCACACCATCAAAAATCTTGCAAGAAGATCCATGTTGGAGATGGGAGTCTCAGCTTGATAATGGAAGCTGTGGAATTCAGAGTAGGGAACAAAGCCATCCTCTTGAGCCTCATTGACATAGCGAGCATTGGAAGCATTGATGCGAGCCTTGATGCTTTTAAAAGAGCTCACTACAAGATGGGTTACCTTGGCATCCTTGTGATATGTTGGGGAATAAGTATTCAGCCAAAGACGCATGGGTGGCACTGCCGCTCTGGAGCCCCTTCACTTGAGCACAAATGTGGAAATGGCACATCACTTCTCAGAAAGTCCCATAAATATCAGGATGAGCTACTTTCAGGATTGAAAGTTCTTCAGTCATGGGGATGAATTCCTCATACGGCAACTCCCCAAGGGACAAGCCCGACACGACATGCATTTCATGAAGAGAAAACCCTAGCTCTCTAATGGGTGTGAAGAACATACAACTATCCAGGTTGTATCGTTTCAGCTTGGCAAAAAGATTATAATTGCTTTGTGTAATCCCGTGTCGGGTAGCTAACACTGGAGTCCTCAAACCAGAGTGGATAAGGGGCTCTCTTAGATCTTCCAAGATGAAGTTGGTCACACGAGTCCGCCACCCCCCGTCTGTAGAGTATGACCATCCAGGGGCTCTAAGTTCATGGGTGGGGAATTCACCTTTTGCAGTGATGAACTGTCTAATAAAGACAATTGCCAAATTTCCCACTTCAGATTTTGGGTATTTTCTTTGGGTAAAGCCGGGTCGCAAGGCCATCACTTGCTGGTCATATCCTATCAGACGAGATTCTTGATTGGCAAACTCCCCAATAGATACGACATTTCCCTCCTTGATAAGTTTCCAACCCATATGCCTAGGGATGGAGGCGCATTGGAAATATGATAGTGGATACATCCGCTTCATATCAGGTAGGAAAAGATTACGGTCGGCAACATTCCTCAACATTTTGTAGGTCTCGTCACTCATCGCCCAGCGTCGACATCGATGGAATCCCCAAACAAGAATGTTGGTTTCCTAAATTTCCTTCCATCATCAATGGTGAGCTTGATATCTGCTATAATGGCCCGATGAGACGTCAGAGATGTTTGGGTGAGGAGTTCTTTCTGCACTTCACTTTGACCCTGGAATCTTGGAAGTTCCTAGTGAAAACTAAAGGTCGCATCGCAATCCGCACTACCCTCATGCCCGAAGTGATGCTGAAAGGAGAGCGGTTCCCTTGGAAAAGGCACTGCAAAATAAAAAGATAAAAATTAGTAGCCGAAAAGCAAACAACTTATAAAGTCCTAAGGGCTAAATTAAAACGTAGAGGTCAAGGACTACGTTTCAAAACTAAAATGCAGGAGTTAGAACCGCATTTTAATTTTGAAATGCAGAGGTCAGACCCGCGTTCTAATCCCGAAATGCAAGGTTCAAACCTGCATTCCAATCTCAAAATACAGGGTTCAAACCTACATTCCAATTTTAAAATGTGGTGGTTAACCTGCGTTCTCATTACAAAACACAGAGGTCAGACCCACGTTCTAATCTCGAAAGGTAAGGTTTGAACCTGTGTTCCAATCTCAAAATACAGGGTTCAAACTCGTGTTCTAATTTTAAAATGCAGGGTCGACCCACGTTCTCATTACGAAACACAGAGTCAACCCCGCGTTTCACAACTACAACACAGAAAACCCTACTTCTGCATTCTCATAATAAAACACGAGTCTTGCTCATCGTTGATAACCCAGGACTCGATGTTAAGGGTTTAAAACTTGTTGAAACAAATTGCATGGTCCCGAAATCACCATGACAGAGAGCGGCCGGTGGCGGTGACAGCATGGCCGTTGGAATAGAAGGATCGGCGACCACTGTTGATGGTGCAACCTCATTTGACGACGACGGGCTTAGAGTCACCTTAGCGACCAAAGCTTCTTGAAACCCATTGATGGATTGGCAACAAAAACAAATTGCTATTTTGAGAAGATAAGATCGTCGGAGATCTTGAAGAAACGAGGAGTCTCGTTCAATACATAAAACAAAGACAAAAGAGTTAGATGCCTCTTGATTGGACCAACAATTGTCTATTTATACATTAGCCAAGATGTTAATTCGGCATAAGATTCTAGGCAAGAATCCCAATGCTCAAAACACAATATCTGCGTTATAAGATAAGGCGTTTAGCCTTCTTAAACGCCATAACCGCGTTAAAAGATAGGGCGGTTAACCTTCTTAAATGCAAGGCCTACTGCCGCATTCCAAATCCTAAACGTCAGGCCCAACCCTGCATTTCAGCCACTAAACACAGAGTTTAGACCCGCGTTTTAGACCTCAATTGTGTGTATCAACTCTGTATTTTAGTACTTAAACGCAGAGGTCACCTTTGCGTTTTATAATCTCAAAACGATGGGTTCACCCTCGCATTTCAAGCATAACGCATACTCTCATATGAGTCTTGCATAATATACTCTTTCAACAGAGTGTTATCAAAAATCTCTTCACATCCCCAACAGAGATCCAAGTAAAATCAGTCTATCAATCTTATCCGATAAGATGATAAAATTACAAATATCATCAAGTTTACATTATACCTCTGACGATCGTTGTCCCTAAGAGCTTAACTTCAGCTAGTTTTATTCTTAATATAACAAGCTATTCCTCTGACAATTAAATTATCAATCCTCCCTAATAGAATGATAATTCCTCAAAATTTCTCAAATCACAATCAAATTATCAATCCTCCCTAATAGGATGATAATTCCTCAAAATTTCTCAAATCGCAATCATTATCATCCTCACAATAGGATGATAATTCCCCTAAATTTTCTCAAATCGCAATCAACTTATCAATCCTCTTCAACAGGATGATAAGTCCTCGAACTTGCTCAAATCACAATCAACTTATCAATACTCTTCAATGAGATGACAAGTCTACATAGTTGCTTAAATCGCAGTAAATTCTGTCAAGTTAATATCATACCTCTGACCAAATCAATTATCAATCTTCCCCAGCAAGACGCTAAGTCCTCAACAGAGTTGTTCAAATTATAAGTTCTCAAAATCTTGTTCAAATCATAAGTTCTCAAAATCTTGTTCAAATCATAAGTTCTCAAAATCTTGTTCAAATCACAAGTTTTCAAAATCTTGTTCAAATCACAAGTCTCCAAATCTTGTTCATATCACAAGTCTCGGTTTTGTCCAGCACATATCGCCTTTTTGACAGAATCCGCTTATCGACTCTCTTTTAGAGCGATAAATCCTCAAATCTTGTTCATATCACAAGTACCCGATTTTGTCCCGCTCGTATCGCCTCTATGACAAAATTGACTTATCAACTATCTTCAATAGAGCAATAGGTCCACAACAAACTTATTCAAATCACAAGTATATACCCTCATCAAGTTAATATCATACCTCTGACGGTGTCAACTTATCAATCCCCTTCAATCGGATGATAAGTCTGCAAATCACTGTTTTGTTAACACTATACCTCCAACAGGTAAAATTCCATGAACTTGCTAATTCTTGAACGGAATATCAAGTCTGGGAGATAACAAAACATCCCCAGTGGATTTAAATTTTCTGGAATTATCTTAAATAATAATAAAGAAAAGTATTAAGCCTTATTTTGTAAGGGAATTTATGCTAAGTTATGATCACACCTCTAGCATTTTCAATTATTTTCATTGTTTCAAGTCAAAACATGACACAAAAGAAACAATGGAAAGCCAAAATAATATCACTTTTTATTCAAAATATTAATAAGTGATACAAAGTTCTTACTAAATAAGAGCAATACAAAATTAAGTCTCTGAGCTCATTAGTTTAACTGATGTGAGCCGGGATTTAATGGTAGAATGTTTTTCCTCATGTGCGGCTCACACCATAGCCTCAGCTCTCCACTTAATCTCGTCCTCATTCGGCACCTTGGCGGTAGCCTCTTTCTTAGCCTCCTCAAAGACTTGGACCTTTTGGTGATAAGTTATGAGAGCTTCATCATTCCTGAGAGATAGCGCAGTTACAATGGCTTCATCTCGAGTGTATTGAGCCTTCTGTCGAGCTAATTCTGCTTGTAGCTAAGCAATGGCCCCTTCAGTCTGTATAATTGTAGCTCGAGCAGTTTGCAAAGCGTTGGTTGAAATAGCTAGCTCGCCTTGCCTTTGAGTGCATAGTCCTTGTAGATGTGCAATTCGAGTTTCCTTCTTGGCCAGGTCCTTCTGAATTGCTTTATATTGACGTTCCTCCTTAGTCTGGATATCAACAACGATGGATTGGATTTGAGCATTTAGATCCACGTGACCTAGGTCTTCCTGGGCTTTTAGGTCCTCTTCCAAGAGAGAAACACTCTCTGTGCAGCGATGGATCCATTAGGTGTTGTCCACACATTTGATGTTGCTCAGATAGTTTAGTAAGATCATCTTGAAAGAGTCGAAAGAAGCCTGTCCAACACTAACCATTTCAACTGCCATCTTCATCATGTTCTCCAACTACCCCATAAGAAGTTTAAGCACGAGGGGAATGGCTAGTGGACTTAGAGAAGTAGCAGGAGATGACGCCAAAGCCCTGAAAATCACAAAGCTTGGGAGAAAGCTGGAAGGCGATTTTAGTGTAGTGACTAGAGAAGGTACCACAACATCCAAGTGCGAAGGACTAGAGGGGAGAATCATAAGCGCTCCCGCTTGAGCTGAACTTGAAGCACCTTCAATCCTTGCAGATGTGAGGGTTTTCTTAAAAGGGGTTGGCTTGTCTGGCGGAGGGGTTATGATCACTTGCGTGAGCATAGGTTGCTCCAGGGGAGGAGTCATCGTTATTTGCTGCTCTGGAGGGAAAGCTGTAGTAGTGGTCTCATGAGCTGGGGATCCTACATATGAAAATAGTTAGCATGCGGAAAGAAAATACAAGAAAGTTCAAAATAGACGATACTTACTGACGAGAGAAATAGGAGTGTAGGCAGATGCTTTGTCAGAAGAAAATGGTGGTATGTTATCCTAATCACCATCACTGATGTTGTCATCATCCTAATCTCCATCGTCGCCACCATAACCATATAGAGGGGTATCATAATCTACCTCCTCCTCTTCATCTGCTACCAAAGGTTTAGGTGAGCCGACAACAGCAGATGGTTTGGAAATTATGCTCGTTGTCGGACTAGGCCTCATATCCCCTATGGACGGCATTAAGGTAGAAGCAGAAGGAGATAGGCGCTCGCCAGGCTTATCATTTTTTTACCACTGTAGGTTCATTTGTAAGAGGCCTAACCCCTTTAGCTTGAGCAGGCACCAGCATAATTACTTCCTTTGTAGCCTCTGTAATAGGAGGCACAACACTTGAAGTTTCAATAAGATCCACTACCGAGATAGATTATGCATCAGCAGCCATTGATTCCCCCTCCCCCACTTCATCAGGTGGATGATAAGAGGAGACTTCACTCGATAAAGTTGGACCACTTGAATGAAGTCCAGTTCTATGAGGAAGGCCTGACGTGGAAGATTCTTGTCGCTCCTCTTCCTCCACATATATGAAAGCATATGCCATTAATTTTGACCCTTGTTGGCCTTTAACAGGGAATGACCCAACCATTAATTTTTGACGAGTTCGTTTCTCGTACTGACCAACTTCCTCCGTTGTAAGAGCTCTATTCCCAGTAGCCATCATTTTGGGAGTTTTAGCTGCCACGGGCTCCTCTGCTTGAGCTTCTTCAGCCGCCTGACCCCCTCCTTCCTTAGTGGTTGCATCTTTGTAGTTTAAATACTCATCTATTCCTTTTAGACGAGACATCTTAGATCCCTTTTTGGAAGCATACATCCGTCTGATCTCCTTCAGACAGGATAAGTTCAGCTTATATTCGGGATGCTGAGAGGCGGCATGATTCTAGTTGCAGAAGCCCATGGAGGTAAAAGAGTTGGGCATTTTGTGAGGAAGCTTGAACGTAGCCCTGGTACAGCTGGCCACTGAGTAATACCAAGCCCTGGCCCCCTCATATAAATTTCTAACAACTGCAAGTTGAGGCTTGAGATTTCCAACATATAGTTAGTCATATCCGAATTGGCGGGCAAATCTATATGGTTGGTAGGGCTCGATGAAACATTTCCCTCCCTACCGAAGGATCGAGTAGCCTGGCCTGATGTTGAGGAGCCAATGGAAAACACCTCCATTCAGTTGAGTAAATCTATTGGGCCCACCACATTTTGAAATATATCCCCATACCCTCCACCTTTGAAATCGGGGAAGCAACGAAAGACGTGGTAGTTAAGATCTCTTGACAAAATTTTACGGATCTTAACCATATAAGTCTTTTCCCACTTTGTAGGCCCAAGCCGTTACACAAGTAGGATAAATGAGTCGCCTTGGGTGAAGGTAGCACTCATCAGAGAGGGACAGTATGAGACGTACCATGCCATCGGTAGGTGTATGGCATCGGTACGCAAGGATTCGGGGTCTTAAAATTTCTATTCTCACAAGGCCCCACCTCCTTAACTTGAATAAAATCCAGAGCCAGCTCCCGCAGGCCGCTCTGTAAACATCACACCATGGCTTAAAGGATATTCAACGACCTCCCATATACCAGAAGAACAACTGGGTAGACCACCTCTGCTGCGAGAGTATCAATCGGCCTGGTGGGGACCACACACAGCTTTAGTTATAGCATCAGGAACGCCGCCAGTAGCACCACGTCTGAGATAGGGATCTGAGCTTAATAATGAAAGCTCTCAAATATAGTGTAAACGGGGAAGATGCTCTCTTTAGCTTCATTAGTGTAATGAGCAGTGGCAGCGTTGATGCGAGCCAGGATCTCCTCCGGGGTGCTCGCAACTAATCGGGACACCGAAGCTCCCTTATTGGTCAGATTCTGAAAGAAGCACTCTGCCCAGGATACTTCTTTCACACCACTTCCCTGAGCCCCTATCAATTGAGTGCAGATATGGAAGTGGCACATGACTTCCCAGAGAGTTGAGTAAATTTCGGGGCTGGTTGTCCTCAAAATCTTAAGCTCCTTTGCTCCCAGAATAAATTCCTCATACAGTAAATCCCCAAAGGGAAGACCTGAGATGTCATACAATAGCGAAACCCAACTCCCCCACCAAAGTGAAGAAGGTGCAAGTTTGTGACGCCCCTGGGTTCACACAAGGCTGCAGTCCATGGTGAAACCAAGAATGTCAAACCTGCCATGCACCACACCGTGCAACAACATGTTTCACCATCACAATTAACATCTATCTAGTAGAATCAAAAACAAGTGTAGGTACAAAAGCAAGTAAAAGATAGTACACGAAGAACTGATGAAATCTTAATGATCAAATAGATATCTCATCATCTAACAAATGGGAATACATAAACAATGTCTGAATAAATGGACTGAAATACTCAACAAGTCTCAAATACAAATATCTGACAAAAGAAAATAAGGCACATAGCCTTTACAACTTCTATGAAATAGTCCTCAAATGTCTAACATCAACTACAGTGGAGCCCAAGGTAAATAATACATAGTTAGAATGTAAAGCTGAACACTAAAGTGGTCCGCTATCAACCTGCGACACTCCGTACTCCTGGCTCGTGACCTGAAAGGGGGAGGGACAACGAGCGTCAAAGCGCTAGCGAGTAACATCACAACCAACCCCAAGGGAACAGGGCTCGTTGTTTATGAAAATACAGTTAATATATAATAGATCTAAAATCATTGATCTAACTAAAGAGGGTTTTAGTATTTAGAAAATTTACAACATGAGCATAGGTACGTCGAGCGAAATAATCCAAACAAGGAAACCCTCATGTATATACCTTGTATCTCAAATTGTAAATCTCTAAACACCAAACCCGAGATTCTAGTATAGAAAACAATAATAAAAGAAATACAGCTAATCTCAGAACATAAGTACAGTACCATATCATAGTTTACATGAATATCATGTTATCACTTACATGAATATCATGTCAAAATCTACACAAGTGTTATATCATAAACTTCCGTGGAAGTATCATACACAGGGTCAAGAAAATATATCCGATATAGGAACTATATACTGTGGTTTCCAAACTCTTGGAATAAGTGGCAAATGTCCAACACGAGGACTGAGATGAATCATAATCCAACACGAGGACTTCTATAAATCACAGTCCAACACGAGGACTGAAAAGTAGTGAATGTCCAACACGAGGACTGAATATAACCGATGTCCAACGCATGGACCGGATGTGACCGTTGTCCAACTCATGGACCGGATGTGACCGTTGTCCAACTCATGGACCGGATGTGACCGTTGTCCAACTCATGGACCGGATGTGAATGCATATCCAACACGAGGATTTAATAGCAACGCATGTCCCACTCGAGGACTGAGAAATTGTGCAACGGTCGCTGTGATATATATATAATAGTCTACTTATATTAATCCATACTCAAATCAGTGTGTAAGTCCCCACTTTATACCCTCAGGTCATCTATCATACATGGATACATAGTGGGACTAATTACCATGGTCAGATAAACCAAACATAACCCCGAATAGGAGTAAAAATACCCAAAACACCAAATCTGGAAAATCTGTAACAGAGGATCGGCGGTCGACCGATCCGGTCGACCGAACTCTGATACAAATCAGGACGGTCGCCCGCCAGAACCGTCGATCGACCGAAATTTGTCTCGGTCGACCGATTTTGAATCGCGGTCGACCGATAATTTATCGCGGCCGACCGAAATTCCCATACGAGCTCAGCGGTCGACCGCGTCGGTCGACCGCCGAGCAGACAGAACCCAAATTTGGGTTTTCTGTCAGCTGCTAAACCTGGAACAAAATTTTGATTTTATGCGATATTAGCTGCTGAAATAATCCCAACATCATACTGAAGATAAACAACCAAATTCAGGTTTGAAAACTACTCTTTTAACTAGTCAAAATTAGTAAGGAACAAACCAAAACGTTTTAATAGTTGTAAAAACGCTTTTAACTCTTGTTTAGAAAAATCTTCAGATCCAGATCCTCATAATATGACCATTTATGAACCCTTACAAACTGAGAGATTGATTCTTAAAGTCCCTATTATAAAGAACTCGTTTTTGTACGAAAATACTTCTTGGGCTCAACAAAATCTCATGAAAAATCAAAAATAAATCAGTAAAAACAGGGGGTGAGGGATTGGGCGAGATGATACTCGCCTTGGGTGCTGAGGAGAACCCTAAATCCCGCTGAAGAAGAAAAATCCCCAAGAGCTGCTCCCAGATTTCCAAAATCCAGCGCCAAAAATCCAGCTAGGGTTTGAGGAAGAAGAAGAAGAAGGAGGAGGAGGCTAGGGTTACGTTTGGGGGTTCAGGCCTTGTCTCCTGGGTTGAGTTGGTTTAAATACCAACTCCCCAACCCGACCCGAAACCCAAAAGCCCAAAAGCCCAAAAGAAATAAAACCCGAAACCCAAAACCCAAAACCTGTAAAAACCCTCTGATCGCTGATCGGTCGACCGCGCCGGTCGACCGCGACGGTCGACCGATCAGCACAAGAATGCCTGCTGAGGGTATTTGACTTGCTGATCGCCAACTCACTCGATTTCTCTCACTTGTAAATACCTGCTGGGTTCCCAAACACTGATAAAACCATTTATCAGATATACACATGCATATATTTATGATTATTCATCATACGGGAATTATTTACTATCAATAATTCACATATATATATATTATAGAAATTTCTTTCGGGGTTTTACAAAGTTTCTAGATTGTATCGCCCCAAGATAGAAAAGAAGTTGTAGTGGCTCTGGGCAATACCATATTTGGTGGTCATCACAGGAACCCTCAAGCCATCTTCAGTAAGAGGTGCCTCCAACTCCTCTAGGACAAATTTTGTTATGCGAGTCCACCACCCCGTCACTGAAGAATGTACCCATCCGACGGATCTAAACTCTTGTGCGGGAAACTCCCCTTTCACCGCCATAAATCTCCTAATAAAAGTAGTTGCTAGGCTAGCTACTTCACCAACCGGGTATTCCTTGGCAAACAAGTCTGGTCCTAAGGCTATCACCTTCCAGTTATAGCCCACTGTGTGAACACCATAGAAGGTTAGGGCTCTAATTACAACCTTGTCTTGTTCTTTGATGAGGTCCTAATTCATGTGCCTTGGGATAGAGGTACATTAGAAATAGGATATAGGATGCATCCTCTCCATGTTGGGTAAGAAGAGATGACGGTCCCCGACTTTTCTTAGCCACTTATAATTCCCGTCATAAGGGACATCCACTTCAAAGTCAATGAAGTCCCCGAATAAGAACATCGGCTTGATGAACCTTTTACGGTCCAAAGATTCGAATCTGGCATCTGTGACTAGCGCTCGGAGTGTTCTTGAGGAAGCCTAGGTAACCGCTTCAACATGATCCTTGTTAGTATAACAGAAGACGGGAAGTTCTTGGAATAGATTAAATGTCATATTCTGATCTACGCCACCTTCATGTCCAAAATAGTGACAGAAGGAAAGCGGCCCATTGGTATAACGCATTGTAAAAACAAAAAAAAGAGCAAACAGTTAGTGTGAAATTAAAATAATTCTAAAAAAGACTTAGTTCTAAACGTGAGGATTAGCCCCGTGTTTTGTAATCAAAACGCAGAGGTCAGACCCGTGTTTTAAAATCAAAACATAAAGGTCAAACCCGTGTTTAAAAATCAAAATGCAGAGGTCAGACCCGTGTTTTAAAATCAAAATGTAGAGGTCAGACCCATGTTTCAAAATCAAAACGCAGAGGCCAGACCCGCGTTTCAAAATCAAAACACAAAGGTCAGACCCACTTTTCAAAATGAAAACGCAGAGGTTAGACACGCGTTTCAAAATCAAAACACGGAGGTTAGACCCCTGTTTCAAAATCAAAACACAGGGGTCAACTCAGTATTTTAAGTTCCAAACGCAGAGGCCCAACTCCGCATTCCAATAATAAAACACGAGTATTGCTTGTCCTTCAGAATTAGAGACAAGTTTGTGGTTCCAAAGTTAGATACTCACCACCCACAAAAGGAGCTTACGTCTACGGCGTGGCTGCCTGAGTCGCAGCGAAACCAGCGACTGAGGCCACTGGAGCATTTGAACCCACCGCGGCTGGTTTTGAGAGCGAGAATTAGAGACAACTTTCTTAGGAGTCATTAGTCTTGGTTGAGCAAAGAGGTCGCCGAAAAATGAGAAGAGAATGAAATTTTTTCGTTGGGTTCGCCGGAGAAAAATAGGAAAAGTCAAATGACTTTTGATTTGACCCTTGGCGGTCTATTTATAGAACAGCTAAGGCTGTTGGGTTGGAACAGATTCTAGGCAAAGATCCCGCCTAAACACGATCTCCGCGTTCCCACTTTGTCGGTTGGACTCCTAAAATGCAGGGCTCACCTCTGTGTTCCAGTTTTTTAAACGCAGGATTCACCTCTGCGTTTCAGTTCTCAAAACGCCAAGTTCACCTTCACGTTTCAGCTTTCAAACTTGCTAGATAGAACTTTTTAAATTATAGATAGTTATGGTTTAGTTAATATTAGGGTTTTTACATCAAAACCATATTTACTTTTACCCAAATTGCTACTTACCATCTTTAAAGTGTTTTATTTTTTATTTTTATCAATACCACACTCACTTTCTAACATGTCTACAATGTTACACAAATTATAGTTTTCAACCTGAAAAATAAGCAAAATGACCATTTTACTCCTTATTAAGAGACGTGTTTTGGACGTGTGTCCTAATTAGTTACAAACTTAAGGGTTTTTTTCAACATTAGTCCTCCTAATCTATCATATTTTGAAATTAGTCCCTCAAATCTCCTATCCTAACTTCCCAAACCCTAGCCCAGCTCCCAAACATTAATTCCCAATCCCCAAACCCTAACCCCATCTCCCCTCAACCCTCCTCCTTCTTTCCAATCCAAAAAAAATAAAAACTCACTCCCCCCCAACCCCTAATCTCACATCCCCTTAATCTTCCCTCCCTTCTCTCACATCGATTTGGGGGAGTAATTTCAAAATGTGATAATTTTAGGGTCTTATATCAAAATATGAAAGATTTGGGGGAACTAAAATGGGAAAAATCTTTATTTTTTATAATTGATTAGACACACGTGCTTTGCATGTGCTTCGAGTGAGGGTAAAATGGTCATTTCATTTATTTTTGGGGCTAAAAACTATAATAAATATGACATTGCAAACATGTTAGCAACTAAAGGTGATATTGATCAAAAAAAACTTTAAAGGTGTAAGTAACAGTTTGGGTAAAATTAAATATGGTTTTAATGTAAAAACCTTTAGTATTATCTCTTAGAAAAAATAATTAATTAGAATTATCAAATATTTGTGTTGATGTCTGTGAACACACAGTCGATGAGGGTCTTCCGTTGATGAGGGAGTTCGGGAGGATAAAAGGTGGGGTCGACTCCTCCTCCGACTCTAAGCCTGATTCTGAGCACGTGGGGTAGTCTGATAACCTGCACATGTAAGAATCGCAGGAGTACAAGACTAGTTTCTCCCGTGGTACCTCCGACGATCAAGTCAGCTGGAGAGCTTGAGGGAGGTTTTTTGGGAGGTCCATGGGCCATTGAGGTCCTTACAGGTTGGGTCCTCTTTTAGAGTTGAATTTCTTTTTATGTAAAGAAAAAGAGGAGTAAAGTTCAGATGTAAAAAGTAGAGGCGATCCAGCCTCTTGCCCTTACCCTCCTTACCTCCTTTTATAGTCTATTGCCTCTGAGATTTTAGTTTTCTTTTGCACAGAAGGGCGGTTGCAGGGTGAGCAGATAGGCTGCTGAGTCATCCTTCTCCTTCCAGATGTTGGCTGGCGATTGGAAGGAAAGTCATTCGACTACAGGAGAGAGATGTCCTCTTAATATCCTAGATTTGACAGATGAGGCAGGATAGAGGATAGGCCCACTGCTCGGTCATCCTTTCCCCTCCAGATGGCGGCTGGTGATTGGAGGGGAAGTTATTTGAGCCCAGAATAGCATGATGGTGATCCCAGAGAAGTAACTTGTGAGTAGAATAAACGACTTATGCAGGGATTTGTTAGAGCAGAGATCTTGATGGGACTGATCAGTGCTTTTGTGTTGATTGACATCTGAAGTGAGCTTGGTCAGATCTTATCCCTTTAGTCGAGGTTGGTTGATCTGCGAGTCATCATTATGATTTTCTGACCCGATAGTCGAGTGAGATTTGGGTCGAGTGTATGGTCGAGACGTCTGCTCGAGGAGTCATCTTTTTTACGACGGACCGACTAAGCCCGCACTTCGAGTCGGTCATGATGACTCTTGGTCGGAAGATGGCGCGTCTGCTCGACTGGCTGATAGACTTGACCTTGGATGTGCTTTAAAGTCGGTTTGGACCATGGATTTTTTAAGCATATGCAAATAATCTCTTGATACTTATCTTTAGATGGTAAATTACCATAACAGTTGGCCTTTATCATTCAGAGCTAACTTTAGTCAGGTCCAAGTGAAATAAGTATGTTTGCTTGGGGTGTTGAGACTTTTTAGCCAGTTGATCGTGGGTGGAGACGTGGCGTGGGAATTGCTAACCGCCAAGCTTCTATAGTTTAATGATGTCGGTATTGGAAACCACTTTTTAAAAGGAAATGAGACGTTGTGGATAGAGTGAATGGCTCCTTTACTTGCTAATTGGTTGGCGTAAGCTACGAGCGGCGGTTGGATTTTTTGAACGATTCGTTTCCGATTTCCAAAACGGATCTCCCTTAGTTACTCCAGGATCGCGCCTCTTGAATTCTCCTGCATGCTTCTTCGGAGGCTTATAAATAAATCCTAGCGCTGTTTTGAAAGAACACTCTTCATTAGGAATATTTTTTCTCGTTGATTCTTCCTTCCTTCTAAGAGATTTTTATCATGGCTTTTCCTCAGAACGACTACAAGAAGAAACTCAGGGTCCTGTATCTATCGAGGTCGAGGATGACTTTGGATGAGGCAAATTCGTTGCATGAGAAGTATGACATTTCTCGTGTGACGATGACCGTGTGGGCACCAGACAGCCTTACTCTGGTGCATATGCATAGGGAGGATTGGGTGCCTCTCTATCTGGTGCATCTGCAATGCGGACTGCGCCTGCCGTTGCATCCCTTCGTCAGGAAAGTTTTTGCAGCTCTGGGGGTTTCCCCTGCTAATTTCACCCGCACGCCATTCATATTTTGATGGCATTCATTGATGCTTGCTCCGAGGTGGAAGTGGTGCCCAGCATTAGTTTGCTGGGTCACGCGGTTAGTGTGGGGTTTGTCGAGGGAGACCCCCACTATTTTTTCCATTGTCGGGGCGATTTTCACTTGGACTCTGACCTTCCAGAGCTGGACGAAGAATGGAAGAGGTTCTTCGTCTGGGTGTTTGGTGCCGACAATATGATGTCCTGCTCAGGTTAGCCTGAAGTGCAGGAGAACGTGTTGGAGCTGAGGGCTCTTAGCGATCTTGAGACTGGAGATCTTGAGAAGCCCTGGTGTCGCCTCGGTCTTTAGGAGGCCAAAGCTTTGGACGGAGAGGAGTTTCCTGAGATGGGGTGGTCCTCCTCGTCTTCCTCTGATTCTGAAGCGACAGTCCTTCCTCCGCTAATGGAGGTCTGTAAAAGAGGGGTTGATTCGGAAGGACCGAGTTCTTCCAGGAAGCCTTTTAAGAAAATGAGGAAGGACTCTGGGGACAGTGGTTCTGATCCTTAGAAGTTTTTTTGTAAGCCTTGTTAGGCCTATTGGTAAAAAAAATATACAAAACTTCTTTTTGAATGAGAAACAATTTCTCCTGTCTTCTGCTTTTGAGAACTGCAGATGTTTGATAGAATAGTTGATCATGTTGTGTCTCCATTTTCTTTTCAAGAAGAGTTTTGATCCTTCTAGATTAGATATCATATGCGGGATAAGTGGCGACATCTTTGTTTTTCCTGTTTGGTCGGAAAATAACTTACAAAAGTTAACTCTGGCACTTTGTTTTTGGTTTGTCTAGGTGTGGAGCCATAGATTTGATTGCTGACTGGTAGAGTCTTCAAACTTTAGGCTACTCCTGATGGGGAGCCAAGTCCTTCGGAACCGACTAGGAAGCCGTTGTACCTTGGTTAACTCCTAGATAAAGAGTCAAGGGCTTTGTTCCGACTGAGAAGTTGTTTTGCCTTGGACTTATTCTTTATGAAGAGCCAGGGGCTTTGTTCCGACTAAGAAGTCATTTTGCCTTGGATTTATTTCTTATGAAGAGCCAAGGGCTTTGTTCCGACTGAGAAGTCGTTTTGCCTTGGATTTATTCCTTATGAAGAGCCAAGGGCTTTGTTCCGACTGAGAAGTCGTTTTGCCTTGGATTTATTCCTTATGAAGAGCCAAGGGCTTTATTCTGACTGAGAAGTCATTTTGCCTTGGTTTTACCCTAAGAAGGTACCAAGGTCTTGACCACTATGGATGATAAGAGCAGAAGGAATCAAACCATATGTTGTGCCTTGGACTTACCTTTAAGAAGAGCCAAGGGCTTTGTTCCGACTAAGAAGTCGTTTTGCCTTGTTTTACATTGAGAAGGTACCAAGATCTTGACCACTATGGACGATGAGAGCAGAAGGAATCAAATAATATGTTGTGCCTTAGACTTACCTTTAAGAAGAGCCAAGGGCTTTGTTCCGACTGAGGAGTCGTTGTGCCTTGATTTTACCCTAAGAAGGTACCAAGGTCTTGTGACCGACTGAGGAGTCGTTGTGCCTTGGGCCTACCCTGAGGCGACGCCAGGGTCTTGTGACCGACTGAGGAGTTGTTGTACCTTGGGCCTATCCTGAGGCGGTAACAGGGCCTTGTGACCAACTGAGGGTTCGTGGCACCTTGGGCCTATCTTGAGGCGGCGCTAGGGTCTTGTGACCGACTGAGGGATCATGGCACCTTGGGCCTATCCCGAGATGGTGCCAGGGTCTTGTGACTGACTGAGGAGTCGTTGTGCCTTGGGCCTATTCTAAGGCGGCGCCAAGGTCTTGTGACCGACTGAGGGGTCGTGGCGCCTTGGCCTATCCTGAGGCGACGCCATGGTCTTGTGACCAACTGAGGAGTCATTGCCTAGATGACTAGGTCTTTGATGTCTTTCTTTTTATTTGATATTTTTATTGATTGTTTGAAATTTATGTATAACAGAGTACAATTCACTCATACTCGTTGATCGGGTGATGTCGAAATCTTGTTTCTTTGCTCAGATGCATTTTGGATACGGCTTCCAGCTGGGGACAGGGTCACTGAGACGAAGGTTTCCTTGGCTGTTTCTTTTCACCTGTGAACTTTCTAGTTTCTATGAGAGTGAGTTGTTGCTCCATTGGCTGTCTTCGTTGCCAAACTGAGGAACGCCTGGAATCGGGGGTTGTTCTTTCTCTTGATGGTGCGCTGTTTGGCTTTAGATGTCGCCGATCTGTCGACATATTCGCCATTTCATCAGCCAAGGACCTTTTAGAACTTTGAGTTTTTGCTGAGGTCCTTGCTAGTCGACGGTGGACATGATGATTTTCAACAGCTCTTGCTTGTCCACCGTCAGTTGCTTTGTTAAGCCCGATATTCTGTTGTTTGAGCTTTTGGAAGATGTTGCTCAACGGAGGGGGCCCAAGCAACTTTTGTGATGGAGGCTTCTTGTTGGTAAGAACCCCATGTGCCAGAGCTTTGTTTCCTAGAATTTGATGGGATCATGACTTCCCCTTGGAATTTCCAGGGATAGCAACAATCGGACCATCCTATAAATGGAGGAGCCTTCTTGCGGGGAGAGTACAAGTCGCATGCTTTGACCACCAGGTTTTACTTCGACTCTGGTGGTTCTGAGCATTTGTAGGGGGTCGAGGCTGTTAATCTTCCTAAGAAGACCAGTTGGTGAGCCCTCGAGTTTTCCCCACAATCTCATCCTGGGTGAGGAAGGACTTTCCTTTGAAGATGGTAATGGTCCGAGGAGCTGGCCACAGACTCCATCGTGGCTCCTTGTTTGTGTGAGCTGGTGCTTATGGGAGCTTGAACGATCTTGGATCTGATTATAACCCTCAGGGTTCTGTTTGCGATCCAACCCCAGGCTTCTTGGTTACCCAGGTGGCCGGGTTTTTATCTGTGGTAGCGATAGGGAGCCTACGCTTCATTCTCAAGCCAGAAAAACACCATAGTGGAGTGTCTTTTCTAGGAGGGCTTTCGGAGTTCCACTTGGAAAATACTCCCTAGAAAGTTGTTGGAGCCCTCGAGGTCTACGCTTATGTTGGCTCCTCATAGCTATAGGCTAATCTTCCTTAGCTTGAATGATGCGGTTCCAGGCTTTAGTTATCTTGAATAGTGCAATACCAGTACCTTTTCTCAAGAATAGGCAGGGTTAGGCCCCTGCTCAGAATTGGGCCTTTCTTCTCATAGAAAAAAGTAGGCCCCACGGTGGGCGCCAAACTGTTGATATACGTGAACACACAGTTGATGAGGGTCATCCGTTAATGAGGGAGGCCGGGAGGATAAAAGGTGGGGCCAACTCCTCCTCCAACTCTAAGCCTGATTCTGAGCATGCGGGGTAGTCTGATAACCTACACATGCGAGAATCGTAGGAGTACGTGGCTAGTTTCCCCCGTGGTACCTCTGACGATCAAGTCAGCTGGAGAGCTTGAGGAAGGTTTTTTGGGAGGTCCCTGGGTCATTGAGGTCTTTACAGCGGGGTCCTCTTTTAGAGTTGAATTTCTTTTTATGTAAAGAAAAGGGGGAGTAAAGTTCAGATGTAAAAAGAAGCGGCGATCCAGCCTCTTGCCCTTACCCCTCTTACCTCATTGTATAGGCTATTACTTCTGAGATTTTGGCTTTTCTTTTGCACAGGAGGGAGGTTGTAGGGTGAACAGATAGGCTGCTGAGTCATCCTTCTCCTTCTAGATGTCGGTTGGCGATTAGAAGGAAAGTCATTCGACTACAGGAGAGAGATGTCCTCTTAATATCCTGAATTTGATAGATGAGGTAGGATAGAGGATAGGCCCGCTACTCGATCGTCCTTTCCCCTCCAGATGGCGGCTGGTGATTGGAGGGGAAGTTATTTGAGCCCAGAAAAGTATGATGGCGATCCCAAAGAAGTGACTTGTGAGTAGAATAAACGGCTTATGCAGGGGATTTGTTAGAGCAGAGATCTTTATGGGACTGATCAGTGCTTTTGTGTTGATTGACATCTGAAGTGAGATTGGTCGGATGTTATCCCTTTAGTTGAGGTGGGTTGATCTGCGAGTCATCATTATGATTTGCTGACCCGGTAGTCGAGTGAGCTTTGGGTCGAGTGTATGGTCAAGACGTCTGTTCGAGAAGTCGTCTTTATTACGAGGGACTGACTGAGCCCGCACTTCGAGTCAGTCATGATGACTCTTGGTCGGAAGATGGCGCGTCCGCTCGACTGGCCGATACACTTGACCTCGGCTGTGCTTTAAAGCTGGGTTGGACCATGGTTTTTTAAGCCTATGCAAATAATCTCTTGATACTTATCTTTAGATGGTAAATTACCATAATAATTTGATTATTATAATTTTCTATTCATGCATAGTTTGATGATGATTCTTCGTTTAAGATTGGATTAGATTTCCCATGTCATTTTTTTATAAGATTATGTATCATGTTTAGAATGAAACACATGAAATTTTTTTAAGATGGGAGATTTGAATCCCTTCTACACTAGTTTCTTTATATATAAAAGAGGGATATTTTGCATTTCCATCTTAAGCTCCTTGGAAAGCATGCATGGTCTAAATATATCACTGACCCCTCTTCAAAGTACTCATGAACTAGTAAAATTAATGATCAAATTATTACACAACTTGAATCTTAGTAACTTCTCATAAATCTCCTTTAAACTCTGTCTTCATCGTCAACTCATTGCGGCAAAGTCTTCAAATCTACAGACTTCGTTCCACACGCTCCATCTCTTGCAACCACAATGTTACTAAGACTAAATGTTTCTTTTCAAGTGTAGAGAAGGGTATTTTGGAAGTTTAATTTTTTGGAATATTGTACAAGCAATGACTAAATATAGTTTTTTGGTTTAAAAATAATTGGATTGGCAACCATTAGCGTATGAGTGATTTTGAAAGTGAATGGGTTTCAAGTAAATTAGAATAAAACATTGCGTTAAAGGGGAAAACCCCTTTAAAAACCCAAATAATGCTTGAATTTTTTTTGCCTAAATAGCACTTATATACCTCATAGTTTCACTCACTTTGCACCTATAGATTTTTCTTAGCAATCATATATCCTATGTTATTTAAAGCTAGAATATTAGTATCCTTAATCATGCAAACATGAAAATTTTTACCCAAGCATTTCTCTGTGGCACCTACAAGAAAATTCTACTTTAAATTTGAGTTGAGATAGGTTTAATGATGAATTTAACAAATATTAATTGTTATTGGAATGTAAATATGATAGAGGAATATTTGGGTAAAAACATTCACATTTGCGTGATAGGGAACACCAACATGTCAACATATCAATTTCAAACAACTTATGGTATATAAATACTATATAAAATAAGTGAGGTGTATAATTGCTTAGGGCCTGTCAAATATTTTTAGATTTGTTATAGCCGTTTTAGTAATGAAAAATAATCTCCAACCAATGGCAGACATGTGTCACACATTATGCATAATCAAGTCAACTTCTCAAGATAATCAGAGGCCCAACTCGATCGACTTGACATGCCGACATCTTACGAGGATAACTCGAAAGGCATCACGTGTTGACAACCCAAAAGTCATCACGTATCGATGACCCAAAAGACGTTAGGCATCATCTTCTAGTTAATCTAACTGCTTAATCACTCCATTCGGCCAACTGGTCATCTGACACCCTGCGAAGGTGACTCAAAAGGCGGTACTGCTCAACCATCTGATGAATAGAAAGGCGATGAAATGCCTCGAGCTTTGAGCCCCCTCCTGTGCATTGGTGACCATTCACCTCGCAATAAATAACGTTAAATGCATTATGGGCGCCATCATTCATTTGCCTCCAATAGTATTTATGACACATTGGACCACATCAACACCGCACACATCCCCATCACTTCACATTAAATACCAAAGTAACCTCTTCTCCACTTGTCGGTCGACATCTGTAAAGCTAAGGCAGATGTGGCCACCATCCTATACTCGATCAAAGTTACCATTCTACCATCCTATCACTACTATAAATAGAGATACTATTTTTAATAACAGGGTAAGCTTTTTACTACTACTCTCTAAGCTTAAAAACTATTGCAGTTCCTTTTACTTCTCCACTCAAGCAACTCACTAGCTTGATTGTTGGAGGAACAACCGAGAAACCAAAACCTGCCCTCTTACGATTTGTTACTTGTGCAGGGAAGAACAACTTGCTCAAGTACCAGACATTCGGAGGGTTAAAGGACCTCCATCAATTTAATCACTCCCCTTATTTGACTGTATGATTCTATACATCAACAGTTTGGCGCCCACTGTAAGGCATTCTTTCTTCTTCGAGCAATCATGTCAGATTCTAAGCATATGCCTAATTAGTTTATCCCCAGAGAGCTACATCCAGCCTATATCACATAGCTTAGCTTGAGGAATCCACCCAACAGATCACTCAAGCCTTCTAGCAGCAATTTACTGCTTTCACCGCCAAACTTCTCCATTGGATCGCTCCTCCCCAGCCAGCTCACTCAGCTGCTCCTCAACCATTAGGGGGCCAACCTTCAATGACTCATCCTCCAACAGGAGCCCAGCTAAAGGCTCCTCCACCTCTACATGTTACCCATGCTGGACAATAGAGAAGCTACGTCGAGGATGCGTCTCCTCCTCCATGCCAGCCGACTCGTCGAGCCGATCCTCACCAGCGCTACCCCTCCATACATAGAGATGACTGGTAAAGTCCTAATCCCGGTCGTGATGGAAGGGAGCACACCACTCTTGGAGCCCAGCAAGATCCTTGGTGCTATCGCGCCACTCTAGGCCCCTCAGCAACCTATATGGCCTCCAGTTATGATCGGACTTACCGACCAATCGCAGAAGCCATTGGGGGGGAACACTCCTCTCATAGACGACATCATGAATGCTACCTATGAGAACTTCAAGATGCCCCAAGTAGAGAAGTACAAGGGCGAGGGAGACCCCGTGGAGCATGTGAAAAATTACTATGACATGATGAGCTTGCTGCAGATGCCCAAAGTCATTATCTGTAGGTGCTTTCTCATCACATTATCAGGAAGCACTAAGCTCTGGTGGAACTCTCTGGAGAAGAAGTCCATCGGCAGCTTCGGGAAACTCAGCCAGAAGTTAGTGCACTACTTTTGGCTAACACCAAGCAGAGGTTGCCTACCCGTGTGCTCATTCAGATAAGGCAAGAGCCTAGAGAGAGCCTCTAAAGCTATTTTAAGAGGTTCCAAGCTAAGCGGCTATAGGTTGACAACCCAGGGAGTGTGGTCGCCATGTTGACCGTTATAATCGGCCTGTCAAACAATGAGCTGGCCGACTCACTTGCCAAGAAACAATGCTCCACCTATGAGAAATTAATGGCCAAGGCTCACGGGTACATGGACATGAAAGATGCCCGAGCCTACAGAATGCTGCCAAGGTAACATAAGCGATAGTGGCACCAACAGCGGCACTAACGACCTCAGCGATGGCAGCAGTCCCAGCTTTAGTAACTCCCATTGCACCAGCCACACCAATAACTGCCATAGCAGGTCAGGCGGCTTAGCCATGATAGGAGTCGGCTAGGGATATCCTTCTGAGACCCGAGTCGACCAGCCATCCTCCTAGATCGACTCCCGCCCAAACAAGTCCGACAGGAGGGACCAAGGGAGGGACTCAGCACCAAGACTAGCCCTCATTGTTCTCAATACCTCTCTCACTGATGCCCTCTACATGGTCCAGAAGGAGGGGTACTTAACACGACTCCTCCAAAGATGAGGTAAGACCCTCGAAGTAGAGATATTAGACAGTAATCATGGTCACCTCACTAATGATTGCCGAGTCCTCCAGAGAGACATCGAGAATTTGATCTAGAGAGGATTCTTGAAGAAGCTTGTCTCCTAGAGGGACAAAAGAGAAGTCGTCGTTGGGGAATCCAATAGGAGGTCCTATTCTAGGTCACCTCATCCCCAGTCGTAGCCTGATAATCGACCCCCTAAACCTAGCCATAAGGGGTCATCAACACCATTAGCGGTGGTCCCACAATGGGATGATCGTCCAATAACATTTGGAAGAGATATGTCAGGCGAGCGTTGTGGGTGAATATGAGTGACAAGAAGGCAAGAGCAAAAGAGATCATATCATTCAGTGATGCTGACTCGAACGACGTGGAGACGCCTCATGGTGACCCTACTATCATCACAGCTGATATTGATGGCTTTCAGGTTAAGAGGATCATGGTCAACACAGGGAGCTTGGTCGACGTCTTCTACATCGATGACTTCAACCAGATGGGCATTGACAAGTCCTGATTACAGTCTTGTCGGGGCCTGCTCATCGGCTTTATGAGGCATGCACTCTAACTAGAAAGGATGATTACACTCCCCTTAATAGTTGGCAAATACCCTTGACAATCCACTATTCAGGTGCAATTTGTGGTGATGGACCTCATATTAGCCCACAATATCATATTGGACAGAACCGCCTTCCATCTCTTGCGACCTGTCCTTCCATATGTTATCAAATGATGAAGTTCTAACTCCGGAAGGGGTCAACATAGCTAGGAGCAATCAGAGGGAGGCCAGATCCTGCTATCTGCTCTCAATAAAGGGCAAGGGGGTGCAAGAGACCCTCTCCATCGAGAAGGCGTGCCTCCAGATGGAGAAAGCATTGGAGCAGGAAAGGGCGACACCCATTGAAGAGCTTCAGGAGATACCGATCGATCGAGAAGGGTTGAAGAAGGTCAAGATCGGATCTGTCCTTGTCGAGCCTTAATGATGGGAGATGATTGCTTTCATGTTGGCAAACATAGACATGTTCACTTGGTGATCAAAAGATATGTCAGGGATCCCTCTGTATGCTATCTAAAAATCATTACAGATAGTTGATTCCCATCAAGCAGTGATGATGAAAGTTATAATCTGACGACTTTCACATCAACAACTCGATGATGAAAGTTACAACCAGACAACTTCCATGTCAACAGACGAAGGCTACAATTCGAAGGCTTTCATGACAATTGACAGATGTTACAATTCAACGACCTTCACAACGACAGATAAAAGTTACAATTTGACAACTTTCGCAATATACAAAAATTACAAGCTGACGACTCTCACATTTCAAAGGAGCCAAGACAGAGATTACAAGATGACAATCTTCGCAACACTCTAACGAAAAGGGGCTACAAATTAACGGTCTCTTCACCTTAAGACGCAGAGACTCATCCTTGCATCTCAACAACAAAACGCAGAGTTCATGGCTACGTTTCAAATCTAAAATGCGGAGTTCATGTTCACGCTCCAAAGAACAGAACGTAGGCTTACCCCAGCATTTTAGCCCCAGGCGTATGACCCAACTCTGTGTCTCAACTCCAAGATGGAGAGTTCATGCCTAGAACATAGTCTTTGCGTTTGAGTCATTCAAACACGAGCTGAACGGTTCCAAAACTATTTCCCCATGATTTTAGGGGATTACACCCCACTTAAGAGTGAATTAAGGGGGCGGTTACGTTCCTTAATCCCCTATAAATAAGAGAAAACTCAACTGAGTTCGGATCTTTTTTGGGGATCCTTTTTGATCAATTGGAATTTCCCAGATCGGAGAATCACAAAGAAGATCGGCACTTAGAGAGCTTTGGAGCATCTAAGCATCATTTGGAGCTATTCTTGGAGCTTTCTTCATCCTTGGCTTGTGAACCGATTTTGGTTAGATTAAATCAACTCTTTTGTAGAGTTTAAACTCACTTTTGAGTTATTAACTCGTCAAGAGTTCCTACACTTGCCACGCAAGTTATCCTCAACATTAATCAAGAGGAAGATATCATGTTCCACGAGGTGAAGCATTCGGATTGTTAACAGGATACAAGAATCAAACTCCCATCAACACCAAGAAGAACCCAGGTTAAACAAAACGAAGGGTCTCCGTTGATCCCAGCTCTCTTTTGTAAATCGGGAAACTAATCAAGAAGATTGTAATTTCTTTTTTCTAAGCTAGTTAGAGAGAAATTATATTGAGAGGATTGTATTCATTATTTTTCCTACGTTAGTTAGGGAGATTAATACAGATTTTATTCTTAATTTTCTTCTTCAATTTTCCCACCAAACACCCTCTCAAAGTGATGAACCATGAGTTTGTAGTCGACCGACACATTAAGCTAGTTAGACAGAAGAAGCGGCATCTCAGCCTAGAAAGGCAGAAGAAAGTCGTAGATGAAGTCGACCAACTCCCAAGAGTCGGATTCATTTAGGAGGTGCAATACCTCGAATGGCTATCCAATGTGGTGCTGGTGAAGAAGGCTCTTAACAAGTAAAGGATATGTGTAGACTTCACTAAGGCCTACCCAAAGGATAGCTACCCCTTCCACGGATCGACCAGCTTGTTGATGAAAACACAATGCATGAACTACTTAGCTTCATGGACACTTTCTCTAGCTACAATTAGTTCCGTACAGCAGAGCATGACCAAGAGAAGACTTTATTTATTACAGACTAAGGGACATATTGTTATAAGGTGATGCCCTTCTCTCAAGAATGTTGGCGCCACCTACTGTTGGCCTTCTTGTTTTAATGATGTTTAACAAACAATTTACTTCTAATGTTGTTTGTCCAGTATTTGTGTTTTTTGTATTTATTCTAGGCAAACAATAAGTTGGAGGTTGGATGGAATATGCGCTACAACGATGATATCCAATGGAGGTTGGCGGAATAGTAGAGTGAAGCCTTGCAATTCAAAGTTAAAGATCAAGTTCAAGCTTCATCCGCGAGATTACCAAGACGAGCTTATTGAAGATCAAGATCTAGCTTGGGTAACTTAGTTTAGTTTTTATATTATGTGTGTTTAATACTCTAAGCTCAATATCATATACACACACGTATTTGGTTTTTATGTATATATATAGTTATATATATACATGCATGTTTTTGGGTTTTCATGCTTTGGACACACTTGCAAAATACATGTGTTTTCATAAATAGAAATTCAATTTGAGAAATTCTTTTTCTAACATGTCTGTTTTCATGTTTATAAATATTTCGCAAAGTTTCATCAAGTTTGGAATTGATTTGTTATGTTTAATGGAATTTACAAAATCATGTTTTTGTTCGTGCACATGTTCGTGCATGTTTTACCAAATAGATGAGTTTTTATAAATGGGAAGTAGTATTCAAGAAATTCTTTCTTTGACATGTTTATCTACATGTTTAGAAATTTCTCTCAAAATTTTATTATTTTTAGAGTTGATTTACTATGCCCAATTGATTTTACAAAATCGTATATGTTAACAGTTTTTCAAAACTATAAATTTGTGTTCAAATATTTATTTCTCTCAACTGGGAAAATATTTTTCAGAAATTCTTTCTCTGACATGTTATTCTACATGTCTAGAACATTCTTACAAAATTTTATAATTTTTAGAGTTCATTTACTATTTTAAATTGATTTTTCAAAACAGCTGTGTACTGCTACAGTAACTCCGGTCGACCGGAAATGTCTCTGGACGTTACTCAGCTTTGCATACGGCTCCCGGTCGACCGTACCGGTCGACCAAAGTTACTGTAGCAGCCGACCATTGCTACAGTAATAGCTAGTCCTGTTTTTTGTTTATTTTAATATTTTGGGGGTGTTTTTATTGGTTTTTGGGGTTGTTTCATGAGCCTATATATACCCCATGCCCTCATACCTCTAATATAACAAAAAGAGAATATTTTAAAAAGAGTTTAACAAGGGTTTAAACTTGTTTAAGTATTGTTTAAGTTTGTTTAAGAAGCTTTTAAGCATTTGAGTGTGTTTGAGTTTGTGAAATTCAATTTCACAAGAGCAAGTGGAGATCATCCTTTGGTGTTTGAGCATTCACTCTTCTCCTACTCTCTTGTCATCTTTAGAGAAGTGTTTCTAAACTCATCTAGCAATTTATTATTTTGATTATAATTTCCATAAGCTAGATTTATATTGAGTTTAGTTTAATCATTTTATTGATACTCTTTGTTCACACACAACCTATTGAGCTTAGTGTATTTACATTCATAGTATAATTTGGGGTTGTGGGTTTGTGACTAAGAGTTGTGCTTAATTGAGTTCTCACCTTGTTTAGAGAACAATCAAATTGATTTATATTGTGCTTAATAGTGAGGATTCACTTGTAATACACTTGTACACCGAGAGAAGTGTGTGGTGAGAGACGGGGTCGAATCCAAGAGGAGTGGCGTCGGTTGACGTGCCTAGGGAGAGGTTGTAACCGAGCACTTGAGGAGGAGGACACGGGCTAGGACCAACACTTAGTGTGTGAGGTGTGATTGCATAGTGATTGTATTGTAAGGTGTAAACATTGTTCGGGTGAACGTAGAAAACCCGGTTGTGATAGTGGAGATCTCCTCGAGGTGAGGAGCGGAGACGTAGGTCATGGGGACCGAACTCCGTAATCATATTGGTTGTTTGTGATTGCATTGGCGCACTTACTTTTATGTTCATATCTTATATCGCCTTTGTATATTGCTTGTTGATTATATTGCCCACTATCTAGTTTAGATTGTTTACCCTTGAGTTTATATATCCTTGCACATACATTGCCTATATCTCTTTGTTAGGATATATCTTGTTGATTCATATTGCTTATTCTTGCTTATATCTCTCGTATATCTATCTTGCAAGAATATATTTGTTAAGTAGATTTAATTGGCATTTAAATCGGATTAGATTAGCATAAGACCCTAATCACCCCCCCTCTAGGGTCTAACACCTACCAACGACTTGTCAATAAGATCTTCAAGCCCCAGCTTGGCCAAAATGTGGAAGCTTATGTGGACGACATTTTGGTGAAGTTAAAGTAGGCGTCGACCCACATACTTGACCTTGACGAGACCTTCTCCTTTCTTCAATGCTACCACATAAAACTCAACTCGGCCAAATGTGCCTTTGAAGTCCAATCAGGAAACTTTCTTGGGTTCATGATCATCCAGAGAGGCATTGAGATCAACCCTGATAAGATAGTCGCTATAGAGCAGCTACTGAGCCCAGCACATTAAATGACATCCAGAGGTTGAATGGAAAGATAGCCACACTGGGTCGCTTCCTCTCCAAATTAGCCGAGAGGAGCCTCCCTTTTTTCAAAATTCTGAGAGGAAGCAAGGAGCTGAAGGAAAGCAAGAGTTAGACGATAAAGTGCAGCGCAGCCTTCAAAGATCTCAAGACCTACTTGAGCACCAAGCCACTGCCGAGTCTACCCAAAGAGGGAGAGATCTTGTATCTATACTTATTTGTCTCTCTCGAAGTCGTCAGCTCTATCCTAATTTGTAAGGAGGGTAACACCAAGAAGCCTATGTATTATGTCAGACGAATATTGAGGACATGTAAGCTCAACTACCCTCTCATAGAGAAGGTTACCTTCATCCTCATCACTATAGCTAGAAGGCTCCATCCTTACTTTCAAGCACATTCCATAATAGTGTGGACCAGTTTACCTCTGAAGAAGGCGCTTGGAAGCCACATTACTTCGAGAAGAATGGTCGCCTGGTCGGTCGAGTTAAGTGAGCATGACGTACAATTTAAGATAAGGATAACAATCAAAGCCCAAGCCTTGGCCGACTTCCTCATTGAGTTGACCATACCAGACGACAAGCCAGCCACATCTTCGCCGTCGGCCCGACAGGGGCCATCGATGTCTCAAGCGGTCAAGACCCCTGCACTTCAACTAAGACGTGCCACTGCATACAATTCACCAGAGTTTTCCTATTGGTGGTTGTTAAAGGTGGATGGATCCTCTGGAGAAACCGACAACGGAGCAAGAGTAGTCTTGTGCAGCCCTGACGGTCGACACATGAGCACTCCATTACTTCTAGATTCTCAGTCTCCAATAACAAGGCCGACTACGAAACACTTCTGGCGGGTCTTCGAGCCGTCTTAGTAGTAAAAACTGAGCACATCAACATTTTGCCCGACTCCTAACTTGTTGTCTGTAGGCTGTCTAAAAAAATCACAATAGAAAGCTAGTCCCCGTCTAGTCATAATTAAGAAGGTTACAATCAGACGACTTTCTTATCACCAAAGGAAAGCTGTAATCGAAGGATGCCCCTATGGATCATGGAGAAATTACAAGCCAACGATTTCTTCAAACCGAGAGGTAGAATTCATCCCTATAGTCAAAACACAAATGGCTACGTTCCAAAAGTCAAAGCAACACAATCATTGCATCATCAGCTATCAACACAGCCCCATATTTGAGATGATTGATCTTGATGGCTGCGACAACAACATGACTAATATTATATTAGCAACTATCAGAGGTGCTTATGAGCAGTATAATGATTTTAGAAAAGTGGAAAGATCTAGAGACTACGTGAACAGTCTTATTAAAAGCTTGCCATATCGTGACCTGCAGTTGATAGAGCGTTTGGGATGCCTCAAGTGTCACAAATGGCCTGAATAGGGCCTTCTCAACTTGTCATTGGTGTCATCCATATATAAAGACAAAACGCAGCTCCAACCACTGCAGAACGCAGCTCCAACCGCTGCAGAACGCAGCTTCATATCGCTGCAGAACGCAACTCCAACCGCTGCAAAACCAGCTCCAATCGCTGCAAAACGCAGCTCCAACCACTGCAAAACGTAGCTCCAACCGCTGCAGAACGCAGCTTCATATCGCTGCAAACGCAGCTCCAACCGCTGCAGAACGCAGCTCCATCCGCTGCAGAACGCAGCTTCATATCGCTGCAGAACGCACTTCCAGATGCTGCGTTCAAACACAAAATCTATGCCAGAACGCAAGTCAAGGTTCTGACTCATTCAAACGTGATCTATACAGTTTCAAAAACCGTTTCTCACCCATGATCTGAGGAGTGGTTTACGTGGGTTGTTATACCCGATTAATGGGGCAACTAAACTCCCATTTAGCCACGAATTATGGGGGTAGTTATACCCCTAATCCCCTTATAAATATCAACAAACTCAACAGAGTTAGGGATTAGATTTTCTAGAATCAGATCGGGGGAATTTTCTAGGATCGGATCTTTACACAATCGGAGGGCAACCATCTTCAACAGAAGAGTTCCAGACATTCGATACTTGGCTTATTAACCGAATTATTTCGGTTCAAACAACTCTTTCCTTATTAGAGTTTTTTACTCATTCTAAGCTACAATACTCGTCGAGAGTTCTTGAGCAGTTCAACCAGACAAGTCATTTGTTCCAGCGAATTGAGATTTTCGGATCGTCAACGGAGAGCAAGTTCGACGCAAGCATTCAAAGGAAGCACTCCATCGCCACCGTGAAGAACCCAGAAATAAACAAAGGGGAGAATCTAAATCATTCTCTTCTCTTTTGTAATTAGAAAATCCAATTTTAATTGAGAGTTGAGAGAGTTGTAAACATTTTTTTTCTAAGTAGTTAAAGAGAATAAAATCAAACACAATTCTTTCATTATTTTCTTATTGCAAATTTTCCAACAAACAAAAGATGGCGACTCCGCTAGGGACTAGCTTCTCTGACAAAGAAGTGGTGGCGCAATCCGATGTCCATCTCGCTGGAACGACCATTGAAACTCTTGTTGTAGAGTTTGATCAAGCCAAGTACGAGGAAGCCCTTTCCTCTGGATCGCTTAGCCCCAAGGCCAGGCATAACATCCAAAAAGCCTCCAAAGAGATCCAACCTGTTGTTGAGACGCCGAAGAAAGCCCTCTCCTTTGGCCAAGATCTCAAACTCGCTCTGCAAGTTGAAGATTCCACACCCGTATCAACATGACGTGTAATGGGTTGTAAAAGGCCTATGATGGAGGAAAATCCTATCAATGCTGACGACGTTGCGGCCAAGACTCTGAAACAAGCCAAGAAGAACACCGCTCAAAGACGGAGAAGATCCATCCGACGAGCGCATCTTCGAGAAAACCGATCCCTGGTTCAACGCGAGGATCGCGTTTTCGAAGCCCCGCACAAAAATTGCGTTCCTACTCCAGAACGCATAATTCGCGGTAATGAGCCTAACTATGAGCCCCGAGTGATACAGCTTAAACGCGACCCTCAACGGTGCGTTGTCCATCCAAAACACAGTACTGTTAAGGATAAAAATGCACCCCATGAGTGCGTCCAAATAAAACAGGATCCCAAGGGGTCTGTTTCATCAATTAAATGCAGGCCAAAGCCTGGTGTTTATAAATCACAACGCGGCCCTTGCGTTTCGACTCCAGAACGCGATGTGGTCCGCCAAGTAGAAAGGAGTCAACACGGGCTTAAGATTCATGTCCAAGAAGAACAAGTCTCGCCCGCTCAAAGACAGAGGGTCTTATCTCTGGTAAAGAATTACTCTCAAATCCCTGATTTACGAGAATTACTCTCTAGGGAAAAACCAACGCAACGAGCAGCTCATTCATGTCATTATGAGCGGCTTATTTCAACAGTCCTTTCCGAATGCCACTGTTGTACACCTGAGCCTCGCAGGTCTGTATTCGATAGACTGTTTGACATCGCAAGACCTACCAAGCGACGACGTCATCAGAAGAAGAAGGTTTCTAAAACTGAATATCCTCAGGTCACTATTAATGTGATTGGCAGAGGGAAAGCTTCCACTCCCAATTCTGATGAATCAGAAAGAAACCATTCCCCGACCATTCGGGAAATTTGCGACGAGTTCGAAGGAGTATATCGACACACCCGGACGCGAACAGGAGCTATCCGCTCGGTTGACTATAGAAAGTTGGCCAAAGGAATTACTTCTGATGATGAACATTCGGCAATCGTCGAATCCTAATCTTCAAGCTCCGTCATGGCACAGAAAGTTTTCGCTTACATGACTGGAGACCCCGAGGATTTAGCTAAAAAAGTTGACGAACACCACGTTATGCTCCATGCACAACAAGAGACACTTCTCCAAATGAAGGATATGTTGGCCCAGCTCCTCGTCGAAAAAGGCCAAAAACCTGAATCTTCCCGGAGGACAACCTCCAAAGGAAAGCAGAAAGTGCTTGAAAATATAGAACATGAGACTCACAATTTGGAGTCTTCTTCCGAAAACGAGAAGGAGATGGAGAGAGAATAGAATCCTCAGTCAACTAAAGTGGATGAGCTAGAAGCCCGCCTTAATGCAATAGCCAACAGAAGCGAGCTTCGCGAGGAAAGAGTGATACGGCCTTATCCCGCAGAATGGGATACAGCTCCCTATCCGCCAAAGTTTAAGGCCCCAACTCTACAACCTTTTGATGGTACAGGGTCGCCAAATCAACACATCTACTATTTCAAGTCACAAACTAGAGATGTGGTAGCCAACGACGCCATCCTAACCCGTTTGTTCATCGGTACTCTTAAAGGGGTTGCCTTTGAATGGTTTATGAAACTGTCCGCTGGATCTATTCAGAAATGGGTAGATCTAGAAAGGCTTTTCTTAGCCAGATTCTTCGAAGACGACACGGAAGTCTCAGTCCCTACCCTTCTCGCCACCAAGCAAAAGAAAGGAGAATCTATCAAAGCTTATGTGGAGAGATTCCACAGCATGGCATTGCGATGCCCATCAGGTATGACTCAATCAACTTTGATTGAAACTTACAGGCATAACTTGTAGACGCAGCTCCTTGCTCAGATGGGAGTAGCAGAATGTCGCTCCTGGAGATAACTGGTATCGCAAGGAGAACAAGCTGAAGAGATTGTCGCTCGGGTCAAGGCTGAAGAAGTTACTCAACCCAAGCCCCAACAGCAACGCAACCAGAACAATGCACCGTGCTCCAAGGGGAAGGAGACGTTAGCTACCGATACCGATGCACGCACGCCATCTGGAAAGCAAGGCAAAGCACCAAACCAACAAAGAGTGCCCAAGCAATACTCGTTCAAAGAGGAGCATGTAGACACTCTGTTCCAACTTCTTCGGAAGAACAATAAATTGCAACTCCCTGAAATCAGAAAGCCAGATGAAGCAGGGAAGGTAGATGATCCCAATTACTATCGCTATCATAGGTTCTTGGGACATCCTACCAAAAAATGTTATGTGTTCAAAGACATCTTGCAAAATTTGGTGAATGCTAACGTACTTACCCTGAAGCCGGAGCAGAAGACTGTATCCACTAACTTGATTGCGGTCCAGTTCGGTGACTTCCTCCCTATAGCTGCTACAGATGGTGTCATTCCCATCCAAAAAGGGGAAATGCACTTGAAAAACACCGACTTACACAATCAGAAGGACAGGGGGTTGGTACCCCTTACTATCCCAAAAGGAGAGATCATGTGGGTCCATCCCGACCTAATTGAAGATCAGCAGTGGACAAACACCTCGCCTAAGCAGAAAAGAGGCAAGGCTAAGTCATCCAACATGATTAGCCCCTCTGTTAATGAGAATAATGACCATCTCAAACCTCTCACCGACTCAGAAGAAGAGAGAATCGTCCTAGCGGCATACCCAGAAGGCAACCCTGGTACTCAGTCGGGAAAAGCTTACTTGAGAAACTATGACCAGAATGCTCAAGAAGTCGAAGAACAGCCCCAAGACACTGGGGGTTCTGTACCAAAGAAGCCGGTCGATAAAGGAAAACAAAAAGAGCTCCGGTTCAACAAAAAACTTCACCAAGATCTTGGAGAAGCGAGCGCCCCCTTCCAATTTAATGTAATGGCACAGCTAGCCAATATACCTGCTAGGATTACCCTATATGAGCTCTTGAGGTTGTCCAAAACCACCAAAGAAGCTTTGATTGAAGCTTTGAAGAACACGAAAAGCTTTATTACTCAAGTTACTCTAATTCCTGAAGCGTCTGAAGATCAGTCCTGCCTGCAATGCTTACAAGCAGCAAGAAGTCTACCATGCATATCATTCACTCAGGAGGATATGCAAGTGAAACATAAACATGACAGGTCCCTGTACTACACAGGATACATCGGGACATTAGAAATCAGCCGTGTTCAGGTCGACCCAGGCTCGGCACTCAGTATCATGCCATACAGAGTTATGCAAGTTTTAGGGTTCCCATGCATCGGTTGAATGCTACTCAAACTACTATCTTCGGGTTCAATGCTAACAGCACTCGGCCCCTGGGAAAGATCAAACTCAGATGTCAGATCGGAGACCTTAAGTCCGAAGTGACTTGTTACATCATAGATGCGGACACGTCCTACAATCTGTTGTTGGGACGACCATGGATTCATGCAAATCGCATTGTCCCGTCCACCCTATATCAGGTCATGAAGTATGTCAATGATGAAGTCAAAGTTCGAACCCTGATTGCGGAAAAATACCCTTTCCGAGGAGTGGAAAACTTCCACACAGATTCGGTCTTCTATTTGGAATCACAAGAGAAAGAAGATATTGACAGCGACAACGAGGCAGACGTCGAGCCAGACCCTGAAGGGAATTGTCCATGGGAGTTGAACTTTAATGTAATGGGTCCAGTCGAGAACAATAATAATGTACCGAGTGAGGGCGAGTGGTGCATTAATGAAGATTTTATTTTGGCGTACTTGTCTGATGAATCGTTTAAAGTTGAACAAACAGAGAATGATCATAATGCAGGTACCAATCCGTGGCACACATTCTGTACAGAAACATCCCTCACATTGCCAATTAAGTTATCCTTCACTTCAGATGAAGAAGTAGAAGATGCACAGAAGGCTTTCTTCAAAGTCCCGTCCAAAAGGAAAGGGCAGAGGCCAATTCATTTCGGTAAAGTTAAACCCGAACCGCTCAAACGAGGAAGTTCTAAAGAAGATGATGGAGTTCCTAAATTCCATTATCGTGAACCTAACTCCCTCCGATTAATGAAACAAATGGGGTATAATTTTAATAAAAAACAAGGTTTAAACTTCGGGAAAGGAAGGCGAACACTAATTCGAATGTCTCTAACCCCCGAACGAAAACCCCCGGATTATTATCAAAAAACCGGAAGAGGCTTGGGTTACGTCACAACTCCCTCTATCTCAGAAAACGAAATCAGTAATTATCTGCGTCAAGACCATTCATTCGGAACGTCTTCCTGGGAATCTAACGTCAGTATCGGACCTTTCTTTGAAGGCCTGACTATGAACATGGTTTCAACTAGTCATCCAGATGAAGACGCAGGGGGTGACAAATAGTTAATCGAATCGACCAACGACCCTTGGATCAAGCGTCTCAACATTTTGTAGGATATGCGATTCGAGCAACGCGAACCACCTACTGAAGATAAAGTGATCCAGGTCAACATGGGAGATGAACATGATCCTAAGCCCATCTTTATAGCTGAAAATTTATCATCATCTGAGAGAGAAAACCTTATATCTCTCATCCGAGAATATATAGATGTTTTTGCTTGGAACTATGAAGACATGCCTGGTCTTGACCCAAAAGTTGCCATGCATCGTCTCAACATCGATCTGGATGCAAAACCCGTTAAACAGCAACAACGTCGGTTTCGTCCAGATATCATGGAAGTAATTGAGTTTGAAGTTAAAAAGCTTATAAACTCAGGTTTTGTTAGGGAGGAACAACACCCGAACTGGGTGGCCAACATTGTTCCAGTTCCCAAGAAAAATGGTAAGGTCCGAATATGAATCGACTTTCGTGACCTTAACGCAGCTTGTCCGAAAGATGAATTTTCTCTTCCTATCACTGACGTTATGATCGATAACACCTGTGGATATGAAAGGATGTCTTTCATGGACGGATTCTCCGGGTACAATCAGATCAAGATGCATCCGGAAGACAAAAAACACACCGCTTTTAGAACACCACTAGGGGTGTATTGCTATACAGTAATGCCATTCGGTCTGAAAAACGCAGGTACAACTTATCAACGTGCAATGAACGCCATCTTTCATGAACACCTACGTAAGAAGATCGAGTGCTACGTTGACGATATAGCAGTAAAGAGCCAACACAAAGGGGAACATCTTACAGACTTGAAAACAATGTTCGACATCATGCGAGCACATCAACTGAAGATGAACCCAACAAAATCATTCCTTGGGGTGTCAAGCGAAAAATTCCTGGAATTTATTGTCACGTCCAAGGGAATTTCTCTTGATCCAGAGAAAATCCACGCTATTCAAGATATGCCACCCCCAAAGAATTTTAAAGAGCTCATGGGTTTGCAAGGGAGGTTGGCCTACATTCGGAGATTTATATCGAATCTTTCAGGACGCTGTCAACCCTTTTCTAAGCTCATGAAGAAAGGAGTATCCTTTATTTGGGATAAGGATTGCCAAAGAGCATTCGAAGAGATTAAAGAGTATCTTACTCAACCGCCGGTTCTTGTAGCCCCAATATCAGGAAAGCCATTCCTGTTGTATGTGAGAGCCATGGAACATTCTCTTGGAGCTTTGTTGGCCCAGAACAACGATCAAGGTCAAGAGCAAGCCATCTATTACCTAAGCAGGACTATGATGGGAGCCGAACACCGATACAATCCAGTTGAAAAAGAATATCTCGCTTTGGTATTCGCAGTTCAAAAGATGCGACATTACCTAGTTGGACAAACAATTCACGTCATCTCCAAGGTGAATCCCTTGAGAGTTTTTATGACAAAGCCATCATCTCTAAATTGCTGGCTCGCAAAATGGGCCATTCTCTTATCATAATATGATATGCAATTCATGCCCCAAAAGCCGGTCAAGGGTCAAGCGGTGGCAGACTTCTTAGCCGATCATCTGGTACCAGGAACATCTAAATTGTACGAAGAACTACCCGATGAAGTCGCTGAGGCTTGCGTTACTTAAGAAGCTACGCAAGTGTGGAAATTATTCTTCGACGATGCATCTAGAGCAAATCCTCATGGAGCAATTACCGAAGGAGGGGAGTCGTACTCGTTTCCCTGAACGGACATGTGATCCCAAGAGGGTTTTCATTGATCGAACCGTGTACCAATAATGTAGCCGAGTATAATGCGATGTTGCTAGGAATGCAAATTGCTGAGGAACTCAATATTCGACATCTTGAAGCTTACGGTGACTCTCAGCTAATCGTAAATAAAGTCCGAGGGGAATACGAAGTGCGTCATGAAGATCTTATCCCGTATTACTCCGTAGTGCTAAAGCAAGCTGAGAAGTTTGAAGGTTTCTTTATCAAATATATTCCACGAGCTCAGAACGCTTACGCGGACACTTTAGCTTCATTGGCAACCTCATTAGCATTGCCTCCAAGGGCCGAAACTACAATTCTGGTTACAGGACGCGAGTTATAATGTTCCAAGATTCCTATGAAGGAAAACTCCGATAAGACACCGACAGGAGAAGTCTGCACGACATCGATGGAATTTGAAACTAGAGATTGGTGGTTTCCGTACATTGACTATGCCATATACGGAATTTTGCCTGATGACCCTAAGGAAGCGGCCACTATCAAACGAAAGGCCCTCCAATTCTATTATGATTCAATTTCTCAAACCCTGTACCGTAAATCACATGATGGAGTTTTTCTTAGATGTCTCTCTCGGAAGGAAGCGAAAGAGGCCCTTAAGGAAGCTCACGACGGAATGTGCGGAGCTCATCAGCCTGGAGCTAAATTAGGCGATCGTCTCCGACGAATTGGTTATTATTGGCCAATGATGTTCGCAGACGCAGCGGACTACGCTAAACATTGTCACGCATGCCAGATTCATGATGATTT
>BQKN01065943.1:545781-559149 GCA_022839385.1 Asparagus kiusianus | reverse complement strand
TCCTAACTTATCGACTCTCGTCAATAGAGCGATAGGTCCTCAAAGTTACTCCGAATGCAACACTTCTAACTTATCGACTCTCGTCAATAGAGCAATAGGTCCTCAAAGTTGCTACGAACGTAACACTTCTAACTTATCGACTCTCGTCAAAAGAGCGATAGGTCCTCAAAGTTGCTCTGATCGTAACACTTTTAACTTATCGACTCTCGTCAATAGAGCGATAGATCCTCATACTCACCATATAACATGGCACCTCTGAGATTTACAAAGTTCTTCTAGTGCTTAAAACAAAAGCATATAAACAATTTATCCTTTGATATTAAAGCAGAATTTCATGGTTCCATGTCAGAAAATGATATGTAAAAGAAACGATGAAAAACCAAAACAGCGCTACGTTTATTCAAAGGAAAGCAAAGCAAAAAGGAAATAAGCATTGTTTCTTGTGATAATCTATTTTTTTAGTTGTCAACCAATCAATTTGAAAACACAAATGAAAGAGGGTTTGAAAAAATTTAAATATCAAAGGCCCATTCTAGCAAGCCCATGAACAACTCCTCTCTACCCCCTTGTTTTTCATGCACGTATGAGTTTTGAAAGAGTTAGTTTCGGTAACTAACTCAACATTTAACAAAATTTGTTTTTAGGAATTTATTTAAAACTGATTTGTTTCTTTAAAACAAAAATCCTATTATAGAAAATCTTTAACAACCTAACCACATTATCTTTAAAAATCTCTACACATTCCCTCTACCCTTATTTCTTTACGGTAGCTTTAAAAAAATAAACCAAGAAAAAAAGGAGAGAACCTCTAGTTAGAAAACAAGAGAGTGATTGAAAAAAAAGGGGGAGGGGAGTTTGGCTATTGGAGAAGGATTTTGGGTGGTGTTTCCGCTTCCGACATCAAACGGCAAGCATTTTATCCTTCAACTCTTTTATTTTTCATGATCGTCTCATTTTTCATAATCGACAAGCATATTTTTCATCTTAAAACTTTTTATCAACATTCGACAAGCATTCTTTCAACTCTTTTATTGATCTCCATATTTTTTTCATAATCGACAACCATATTTTCCTCTTTGAACTTTTCGTTAATATTAGATTTGGCAAACATTCATTTTTTTCCTTGTTTAAAATTCCGTGAAATCTTATTGAGTATCCTCATCTATGCCTTCATTATCCTAGTTCTCTATCATTTTCTAGTTTCTCTATGAATCCGTCCTTATTATTATTATTCTGCAAGTTTTTCTACCCCCTCATATGCATCTATCAAGTTATTTGAGTATCTGTGTGGGTCTATTATGTTGACCATTTGTCTAATTATGGCTTAAGGACTAATGGAGAAAGTCAATCTATATGCATACCCTACAGAACACCAATTGCTTTTCCTGCCCGTGTTTTTCTTTATATGAGGGGTCTAGTGCTTAATAAGTTCAATTTCCATGTCTACTCCTTGTTGTTAGCGTGTTGGTTCCTTAATGTGTAATAATTAGTTTTATTATTCAAAGATGTTTTGTATGACCAGAACTTTACTCTGGATATTTATGAGTAGGGTATATGCATTCATCCTTAATTAAATTATCCTCAGTTCGACAAATATTTGGATCTATACTATCTACTGTGTTGGAATCTAAATTTCTAGAGCTAGATTATTTACCGTAAAATATCTCCGGAATCAGATTTAGAACATGAAGTGATGATAAATATTGATTTTATGATGGGACCTATTATTTACTAGAATATGTTACCCGAGAGTTAAAAATCATTTGAGGGAAATTAGAGATGTATTTCATGACAAAAAGTGACATTCCATAGACATATTAGATTTCTAATTCCTATGAGCTCCCATTAGCTAACGTTTGTTATTGAGAGAAGTCCACTTGTGCTAGGTTACAGGTTGATTTCAAAAGTGAAGCATGTTCTCTAATGATAGTACAAGTAACAATGACGTTTATGTCTAGAGATTATACGTTTAGTTGAAACCTTATAGCCACTCAATTGCTTTAGGTGACCCACCTACCCAATTACACAATAATACACTCTGTGATATTTTATAAAAATTCAAACGACAACTACTTTATCCTTTTTGATATACAACATGGAATACATTACTGCCTCTATTTGTGACTTTATCTTTCCTACGTGTACTTGTAGAGCTATGGTTTTGATACATTCCTTTCTTTGCAAACTCTTCCCGTGCGCTCTATACACGAAGTTCTTACACTTATGAACACTCTGTGTAACCAACGATGATGATACTCATTAACTATTAAAGAAGGCAAGATTAAGTGGCAAGCCATCATGACTTGATAATGACGTTTTTATGTGCTATGGAAAATTGTTGCTTGAATCACTTAGTTGTTATCCAATAGGAGAGGCTGTACATGAAGACGACTCCTGTTAAAAGTATGATTTATAAGCGTGCTTCAAAGCATGGTTATACTCACTCGACATCGATATCCCGATGTGAGGAGTCCCGAGTTCCCTCGATATCGATATCCCGGTATGAGGTTTCCTTGATTATTACTATTATAGCATTGACTAGACGATGCACTCTTGATCGGACGTGTTGTGGGTCACGGTTATTTTCATAGTTTTACAGAAGTCGTTCCACGGTAACTCCGTGGCTACTACACAATATTTCATGTACAGTTACGTAATTAATATGACAAACATGGGGTTATAAAGGGGAATTGGACGGAGAATATATAATGTATATAAACGGGCTCATGCGCATTCCTGATATCTTGAGTTATATACACAAGGGCCAAGGGCCAATACCTGACTTGAAGCCGTGTTCCCGGGACGTGTTACGGGAAGACCGATTTATATACATGATACTATTCTCCTCTAATTCAAATAACATGTAAAATAAGAATAATGTGCTTATATGCTTTGTGATAGATTTGGCATGCACGACATGTCCTAGATGAGGTGTAGGTAATGTATATTTTTATGGTTTGGTTATAAAATTTTGGGAGTTGATATTTAGTGATTTACAATTTGAGAGATATGGTATATACTAGGGTTTCCTTGTTTGGATTATTCCCTCGACGTACTCATCTCATGTTGTGGGTTTCTAAAATCTTAACTCCTTTTAATACATGGTATAAGAGATGTGCTTGTGGTAGACCTTGTTTGATAATAACTACAATTAGCAATTTCCCTTGTCATCTTTAATTGAGTTATCATCTTATCTTTATACCTGCCACCTACACTTACACGCGCACGATTTCCTCATTTTACATGCTTGCTGGGAGTTTTCTGACTCCCCTGGGGTTTGCGTGCCCCAGATTCGGGGAATATTCTTTCTTCGCAGGACCAAGAGTACTTTAAGGATCAAGCCGAGCAGCAGTGATTACCTTCTGTCCTATCAATCTCTCAGCTTCAACATATTTTTTTTCTGTAATCACTTGGGGTTCTCTAGACTATGATGTATTTTCCTCTCTTCTACTCTGGATAGTTGTGTACATGTAAGAGAAATTTTTTTTCTGTTTTTAGAGATTTCTATATCTATCTATTTTCTTTGTTATCTTAGTTACATGCTCTTTGTAGTAGTTCTTTTGGGCAATATATCTATATATAGGATGATCCAGTGGCGTGAATGTGACCGTATGGTTGCATTGCCGGCTGAGTCATGCTCTGAATGATCAAAATTTGTACCGGGGCGTGACATTTCTACTAAAGGAGCAATACAAGAACTGACTCATCAATCCATCAAATTAAAGGAGACAAGTTGAGACTTAATATCAAAAAGTTTCTCTTCATGATCAGTTCGCACTAGCATTTCTGCTCGTTTCCGAAGCTCGTCCTCGTTAGGTAGCATGGCGACAATCTTCTGTTTAGCCTCTGCAAGAGCATTAGCTCCTGTACGATAATCTACTAGAGAGGTTGCGCTGTTGACGTTGAGCTCAGTGACGATAACTTCTTCTCGTTTGAATTGAGCTTTCAACCTGGTCAACTGTACTTCAGTAGCGACGATCTTCTCCCGTAAATTCTCTAGAGAAGTGTTGGAGAGCGCTAGCTCAGCTTGCTTTTGAGCATGCAGCTTTTGCAAATGTTCCACCCAGACTTCCTCCTCGGCTATATGATGCTGAGCTACTTCATACTTATTAAACTCCTCAGCCCAGATGTCTTCAAACGTCGACGCAATCTGCGCTTGGATATCAGCACGACCTAAGGCCTCCAAGAACCTTATTTGCACCTCTAGGCGTGAGATAGCTTCTGAGCAACGACGAACAACGTCGACATCACCCACAAGCTTGAGGTTGTTCAAACTATTTGTGAGCATAGGCTTGAAGGTTTCAAAAGTATCTCTGCCAGCCAATACCACCTCAATTACCTTCTTTGTCAGACTCTCTAGATAATTAAGGGAAATATTAAGGAAATCCAGCACGTCTGTGGGACTCAAAACAGTGATGGGAGATAGTATAGAAACTTCTGAAGATACAGAGCCAAGTAAAAGACCAGCAGGCGATTTCGGCGTGGTGGCTTGAGAGGGAACGTCGACATCCAATTAAGATGGACTCGATTGAAGAACCATAAGTTCCCCCACTCCTGATGATCTTGGCACGTCTACAACCTCTGTAGAGGCTAAAGAAATTGTCAATAAAGTCGTCGGTGGGAGGGTTGTCGTTGAGAGCTCCAAGTAAGGTGGTTCTGACACCTGAGCTGGTGGTAGCATAAGCTGTTGCGTTAAAGCAGGGATGACAGCGCTTGCCTCGTGTATCATAGGATCTGTACGAGAAAATTGTTTAAATATACAATAAAGATTAGTCGTGAATCAAAACAAACGATGCTTACCCGTGAGAGGCAGAGGAATGTAGGCCGACGCTTTGTCTGAAGAAGATGGTGGTCGAATATCCCACTCCCCGGGATCGTCGCTGTCATCACCTAAGTTATCATTGTCCTCATCACTCCCACTTTGGTCGCCATCATCATCTGTGTCATTTGCACCATCGTTATGATCCATAGGCTCCTCTTCACCTACGGGGGGGGGGGGGGGGGGGGCAAAACTGGCGGATCCTCAGTGATGGTAGGTTTTGATATGACTCCAGTAGTAGGGCTGGGCTGGGTGTCTCCTACGGGTGGTAATAGCACAGAAGCGGAAGGAGACTTGTCTTCTACCAAGTCTGGCTGGGCAGCCATCATAGGTTCTTAGACCAGATACCTATCTTCTTTAACGTGAGGGGTAGTAGAGGCAGTATCATGAAGCGTGTCTTCAGGGGCAAACTCTATACCCCCTGCAAATGATTCATCTCCACGCTCTTCTTCATTCAAGGAATGGGCAGAAGAAACAGGGCCTCCTAAAGTGGGACCAACTGTAGGGAGACCAGGCTGAGGCGAAAGTCCCATAGCAGTTGACTCTCGTTCTTCCTCTTCTGCATGCCATGCTTTCTGAGCATCTGACATAAGTTTAGAAGCAGGGGGTTCGAGTGCTAACTTTCGACGAGCTTGTTTGTCATATTTGGCTTCTTCAGCCAGGTCTAGTGCACTTTTTCTAGTGGCGCTCTTACTCCGAGTCTGGACTCTCGAAGGTTCCACCTCGTGAGTATCCGGCATCCTGACCTCTTCCTGAATTCCCTCTGGCGATTGTCGTCGTTCGTCCTCTGTAATCGCCTTTTCATATGATAAATATTTGTTAGCACCCCGGGCACAGAACCTTTTAGCACTCCTCCTTAAAGCATACCATTTGCGGATGGCTCTCAAGTAAGAGGTATTCATGTTGTAGGTTGAAATTTGGGAGGCAGCTTGGTACCACGTGCAAAAGCTTAAAGAAGTACGAACGTTGGGCATCTTATGCGGCAGTCGGACTTTCGCTCCCGTACATCCTGCTACCGAGTAATACCAAGCTCTTGCTCCTTCATACACGTTACCTGTGTACACAAGAGCAGGGTTTGGATTCCCGACGTAAATCTGATCATAGCCAAATTGCCGATAAAAGCGATAAAGCTGATATGGTTTAATAAAACACTTCCTCTCTTGCCGAAAAATAAGATAGCCTGGGCGAATATTTATTAGCCACCAGAAGGCACCTCTACTGAGTATGGTGAAAGAATTTTGTCCCGGAGTGTCTTGATGGAGTTCTCCATACGCACCACCCTCGAAAACGGGAAACTTGCAAGCGATCTCGTAATTATAGTCCCGTCTAAATATTTCACGGAATTTAACTTGATACCAACCGACCTATTGAGAAGTTTCTAATTGCTGAACAAGAGGAGCCGAGGTATCACTTGATTCAGGAGTCGACATTATCGAAGGGCAATGCAACACAAACCAGGATACCAAATAAATATATAGCATTGGCACTCGAGGGGTTGGGGTTTGAATGATAGTCTTCCCATCTGAGTCTAATTTCTTGACGGCGATAAATTCAGAGGTGAGTTCCCGCAAGCCACTCTGCAAGCAGCACACCATGGCCGAAAGAAGATTTAAGGGTCGTCCATGAGCCAGAAGTACAGCGGGGTATAACACCTCTACCGTAATATCATCCACCGGCCTGGTGGGTACCACACATCGCTTCAACCAAAGAGTAAGAAAACCAGCGAACAAAGCCATGTTGAAAATTAGAACTTCTACCTGATAATGGAAGCTTTCGAAGGTGGTAAAAGCAGGGAAGACATCCTCCTCTACCTCGCAAGTGTAGTGGGAGGTCGCATCGTTGATACGCTCGTTGATTTCTTCAAGAGTACTGGCGGCTAAACGAGTCACCTCAGCTTCCTTGTCCCACAGATTTCGAAAAAGATATTCTACCCATTGTCCTTGTTTCACACCACTGGCCCTTTTCCCAGTGATTTGTGCACAGATCTGGAAATGGCACATCAATTCTCAATAAGTGCTATAGATGTCGGGGGCACCATGCTTCAGGATCTCCAATTCCCTATTTCCGGGGACGAACTCCTCATAAGGCAGCTCTCCAAAAGACAAGCCAGAAATTTCAAACATCTTATGAAGAGCGAAGCCTAATTCACCAGCAGGAGTGAAAAAGGTACCGGTGTGAGGATTATAAAATTCTATCATAGCAAAAAGTTCGCTGTAATTTGGAGAAATCCCATATCGAGTGGCCATTATTGGAGTCCTCAGCTCTGAAATCCTCAAAGGTTCCTCCAGCTCCTCCAAGATAAAATTTATCATCCGGGCCCACCAGTCTGTCTCACTCGAATGTACCCACGTTGGAGCCCTAAAATCTTGAGCAGGGAACTCTTCTTTGACAGAGATAAATTTTCTAATGAAAACCTCCGCCAGTTTAGCGGGTTCGCTGACAGGATGTTCCTTCTTGAATAAGCCTGGTTTCAAGGCCACAAATTGATTAAAACCAACCGGGTGAGTGCCCCAAGGAGTAATATGCCCAGTAACAACAACTCCCTGGTCCTGAACAAGCTCCCAATTCATTGATCGTGGGATAGAAGTGCACTGATAATAAGAAATCGGCCACATTCGCTCTAAGTTGAGAAGGAAAAGATGACGATTGTTGACAGCCCTCAGCCATTTGTAGTTTCCTTCCGACATCCGCTTGGGGTCCATTTTAACAGAATCCCCAAAGAGGAAGGATGATTTCTTTAAAATCTCACGTTCAGCGGTTTCAAATTTAGCATCCGTGACTAAGGACCTAAGAGTCTCGAAGAAAGCTTGAGTAATGAGTTTCGCCCGCTCCTTGTTGGTGTCCTGGAAAGCTGGGTACTCAAAACAAAAACTGAAGATTGTATTTTTCTCCGCACCTCCCGCATGACCGAAATAATAGTTGAAAGAAAGAGGCTCGTTGGAATAGCACACTACAAATAGAAAAGCCAGTCAGTTAAACTCAGGAGTCTAACTCAAGAATGAAAATTCTGGATCTACATCCAAAATGATAAATCAAGGCTTCAACCTGCGTCCAGAATTTTAAACGTAAGGTCCAGACCCGCGTCCAGAATTTTAAACGCAAGGCCCAGACCCGCGTCCAGGTCCCAAAACGCAGGGTCTCAACCCGCATTCAAAATTTGAAACGTAATGTCTGAACCTGTGTTGAAATATCATGAACGATGGAGCTAACCATGCGTTTTAAGACCGAGAAACACTAAGTATGATCTCTATGTTCTAATAGGGGAAGGCAGAACCCCCAATCAAAAATTGAAAGGAAGGAATCTGTTAAGATAACTTTCAACTGCCCAGACTTACCGTTAATTGAGGAAGTCGGAGATGTCGGGACGGCGGCTTGGACATCTCCAGAGATCTTAGCCGAAGGAGCACCCTGAGTTTGGACGATCTTGGATTTGGAGGCCATTCTCTTCTTGGGAGCCATTCTAATAGTGACGAAGAAGATGTAGAATGGATTAATGAAAGATTTAGGGATGAGTTTCTCTTTCGTTGAAGCGATGGAGAAGATGAACAGGAGCCCTATTAAGCGGTTGATAGGAAAGCAAGGAAGAGAAAAGTCGAGCGACTTTTTGATTTGATCTTAATGGTCTATTTATATACAGCTATAGTCGTCAAATCAGCGTGGGAGTTTAGGTAAAAATCCCACCCGAAACGCGATTTTCGCATTTTCAATTAAGGGACCTTAGCTTCCAAACGCATCACCGCACTCAATTGGTTGAATGCATGATTTAACCAGACGTTTTAGTGACGACCACAGCCGATCACACAACTAACCCTTTCAAAGAGGTTAATATTCCAAGTGATGATGATATGGTGGGTTCCTCCGAGGCTATCTTCCTGACTAAGCTGGGGATGAAGTCCTTCTCATACAGGCATGTGATTCTCTCTGCCTATGACAATAAATTTGTCTTAAGCCAGGAAGTGCTCAACCTCCCTGAAGATGACGAACTTGGTCAAACAAGCTAAAGTCCAAGTCATTATTGACGAACTAAAAAGATGACGTCAACGAGTTTGTCTAAAACCCTGAGATGCTCCACTCAGTCTGCGATGAGGTGTATTCAATCAACAAAATTTTAGGATCCAAAGTATTTCAAAAATTCGTCCCAGTCAACCGCGAACTTTCGAAAACTTTGGAGGGGGTTCTGTAGGCTGTCTTAAAAAATCACAATAGAAAGCTAGTCCCCGTCTAGCCACAATTAAGAAGGTTACAATCAGACGACTTTCTTATCACCAAAGAAAAGCTGTAATCGAATGATGCCCCTATGGATCGTGGAGAAATTACAAGCCAACGATTTCTTCAAACCGAGAGGTAGAATTCTTCCGTACAGTCAAAACACAAATGGCTACGTTCCAAAAGTCAAAGCAACACAATCATTGCATCCTCAGCTATCAACACAGCCCTATATTTGAGATGATTGATCTTGATGGCTGTGACAACAACATGACTAATATTATATTAGCAACTATCAGAGGTGCTTATGAACAGTATAATGATTTTAGAAAAGTAGAAAGATCTAGAGACTACGTGAATAGTCTTATTAAAAGCTCACCATATCATGACCTGCAGTTGATAGAGCGTTATTGGGATGCCTCAAGTGTCACAAATGGCCTGAATAGGGCTTTCTCAACTTGTCATTGGTGTCATCCATATATAAAGACAGAACGCAGCTCCAACCGCTGCAGAACGCAGCTCCAACCGCTGTAGAACGCAGCTCCAACCGCTGCAAAACGTAGCTCCAACCGCTGCAAAACGTAGCTCCAACCGCTACAGAACGCAGCTTCATATCGCTGCAAACGTAGCTCCAACCGCTGCAGAACGCAGCTCCATCCACTGCAGAACACAGCTTCATATCGCTGTAGAACGCACTTCCAGATGTTGCGTTCAAACACAAAATCTGAGGAGTGGTTTACGTGGGTTGTTATACCCGATTAATAGGGCAACTAAACCCCCATTTAGGCGCGGATTATGGGAGCAGTTATACCCCTAATCCCCCTATAAATATCAACAAACTCAATAGAGTTAGCGATCGGATTTTCTAGAATCGGATCGGGGGGAATTTTCCAGGATCGGATCTTTACACAATCGGAGGGCAACCATCTTCAACAGAAGAGTTCCAGACATTCGATACTTGGCTTATTAACCGAATTATTTTGGTTCATACAACTCTTTCCTTATTAGAGTTTATTACTCATTCTGAGCTATAATACTTATCGAGAGTTCTTGAGCAGTTCAACCAGACAAGTCATTTGTTCCAGCAAATTGAGATTTTCGGATCGTCAACGAAGAGCAAGTTCGACGCAAGCATTCGAAGGAAGCACTCCATCACCACTATGAAGAACCCAGAATTAAACAAAGGGGAGAATCCAGATCATTCTCTTCTCTTTTGTAATCAGGAAATCCAATTGTAAGTGAGAGTTGAGAGAGTTGTAAACATTCTTTTTCTAAGTAGTTAGAGAGAATAAATCAAACACAATTCTTTCATTATTTTCTTATTGTAAATTTTCCAACAAACATTGTCCATCAGGTGAATAGAGACTACGTGGCCAAAGATTCTAGGATGGTTCAATATTTAAAGGCGGCTAAAGATCTACTAGCCGATTTGTTGATTTCTGAATCGCCCAAGTCCCTCACGCCCACAATACTCGGGCAGATGAGCTATCAAGACTCGGATCAACCAGCTCGAGAAGTGGCTTGGGGATAGTGTACATTGATACCCTCGAGCGCCTGAGCATCAAGGCATCAGAGGTTGTCATGCAAGATGAGATACTAGTAGAGCCATGTTGGATCGATCCCATTATCCAGTATCTAACATGGGGGATCCTGCCAGAGAATGCCACTGATGTTAGGAGTCTGCAAAGGAACGCTTCTCACTATCTTATGCTTGACAGCCAACTTTATCGGTTGTCATACTCTAAAAGTGGCGTGGGGCCCTATCTGCGGTGTCTTTAGCCAGTTGAGACCGATTACGTTATCCGAAAGATTCATGAGGAGATTTGCGGGAATTACCCTTGGGCTAGAACTCTCGCACAAAAGATCATTCATCGGGGGTACTATTGGCCCACCATACTAGCCGAATCTAAAAAAACTTGACTCTTTATGCAAGAAGTGCCAATTTTTCTCGATCATCCCGCAAGCAACAACCACTGAGCTCACCTCTATCCTGAGCCCAATTCCTTTCACCTATTAGGGGTTGGATTTGTTGGGTCGTCTCCCTATATCTTTTGGGTAGCAAAAGTTTTTGATTGTCATCATCGATTACATCACGAAGTGGATTGAGGTCAAGCCCTTAGCTAAAATTGGTGAAAGTAACGTCACCAATTTTGTTTGGAAGTCTATTGTCTGTCGGTTTGGTGTACCCCTCTCATTTGTGATGGACAACGACACTTAGTTCGATTGCAGGGGCTTCCGTAGCTTTGCTAAAGAGTGCAACATTCAACTCAAATTCTCTTTAGTTGCTCATCCCAAGTGCAGTGGACTTGCTGAAGCCGCCAACAAATGCATCTTCTAAGCCCTGAAGAAGAAGGTGGACACGATAGCGGGAAATTAGGTTGAAGAGTTCCCTAGGATTCTATAGTTATACCACACCACTTATAATAATTCAATGGGAGAAACCCCCTTCAACTTGACCTATGGAGCCAGTCACCCCAGCTGAAGTTAGCATGCCGATAATCCGACTGCAACATTTTGATAAAGACTCAAATGCAGAGCAACTTTGAATTAGACTCGATCTCATCGATGAAATCCGACCAAGTTGTCAATCAGCAACGCATCGCCCGACAGTACAACAGCAAAGTCCACCCCTGTAGATTCAATGTCGACGATGTCATCCTCTGAAAAGTAGCTTTCGACAAGAACACAAAGCAGAGCAAATTTGCTCTAAATTAGGAAGGACCCTACACCGTCCTTGAAGAATTGTGCCTAGGCACATACCGGCTGAGAAGTCCAGATAGGAGAATCTTACAACATCCCTGGAACGTCAAGCACCTCAAGAAGTATTGTCAATAATTATAAATGCATATTTATTTATGAACATCAAATTATTTATGAGTGCTAACCTTTATGTTGTATCTTTGAAGTACCTTATCTTTGCAGGAACTAAAAACCTTGGTGCCCTCATTAAGTCCAAGGCACTCAACCAAAGCCATTGGCACCATAAGACCAAAGCACTAAAACCTTTCGGTCATCCTCAACAAAAAGACCTTGGTGCGCTCATTAAGTCTAAAGCACTCAACCAAAGCCATTGGCACCATAAGTTCAAGGCACTCTAACCATTCGATCGTCCTTGACAAAAAGACCTTGGTGCCCTCATTATGTCTAGGGCACTCAACCAAAGCTCTTGGAACCATAAGAGCAAGGCACTCTAACCTTTCAGTCGTCCTCGACAAAAAGATCTTGGTGCCCTCATTAAGTCCAAGGCACTCGGCCAAAGACCTTGGTACCTCTTCAGGGTAAAACCAAGGCATTCCAACCATTTTGGTCAACTCTGACCTCAGAAGACCTTGGTGCCTTCATTAAATCCAAGGCATACGTCCAAATCACTTCAATATGTAGAGTCAACTCATCTCAAACCACATCATAACAAAGCAAAAACAGCACACAAAGCTTCTAAACAAAAATAAAATTGAGACATGATAGTTTGAAAGGCCAACAAGCTTAAATTTTATCAAGATATGTACATTATCGCTTACATACAAAAAAAGAGAGAGATAAAAGACCTCAGATATCTCAGCTTGGGTCAGGAGTAGGACCGGAGAGACAGAGGCACTCAGCTCAGTGGCTGGGGCATGCGGAGCGGTAGGAGGGGCGACCTTTGGGGCTTGCTGATAATCACATTTTTATTATATTTTTATACCCTTATTATCTATTTGATTTAAATAAAAATATAACTAATAGATATGTTTTATTTTAATTGCGGGTTAATGAATAAAAGCGTAAAAGAACTCAACATCTCATCTCTCAAAAAGCCTAAGAAGTCCAAGCCTATACACACAAGAGAAGATCGGTCAAAGAATAAGATGACTGAGTATCGATACCTGTATCGATAACAGTATCAATACCTGTATCGATAGCGATATTAATACCAAGTTTACAATTACAGATTAAAGGCTACAATTGATTAACTTGGGGATCAAGTTTAATCTAAGGGTTGATATTTGCTGTAATACTCTATAAATAGGGGGTAAAGAGTGAGGGGTTGAGATGTGAAATATTTTATAAAAACTCCTTTTGGAGAGGAGTGCTAATTAGGGCTGTTAATCGGTTTGAATGGTGCGGTTTATAGGTGACACCGAACACCAAACCGATCTATTTTTTCGGTTTGGTTCGGTTCGGTTTTTCACTTAATTTTTTCAAAAACCAATCGTGTTCGGTTTAATTCGGTTTGGTTTTTCTCTGGTTTATATCGGTTTTTTTTCGGTTATTTTATAAAGAAAGCAAGTCTAGAAAAGTAGAAAGTAGAAATGTCTCTGTTTGTTGGAAATTTGCAGTAAAAAGACAATGAAAGAAATGTTGAT
>BQKN01065943.1:526486-540781 GCA_022839385.1 Asparagus kiusianus | reverse complement strand
AGATGAAAGTGCTGTAAAATTTTTTGATATTTCTTAATATAAAAAAAGTCAAATATACAATATAATTAATTGCTTTAAAATAATCTAATCTAATCTAATAAGAAGAAAATAACAAAGACAAATACATGTAGAAGGAGATAAAAGTGCTACAAAAATTGTTGTAGTTTCTTAGCATATAAACATTGGTATATGATGTTGCATGTGAGAGAAAAACAATTATAAATAGAGTTCTATTTAAATAATAATAGTATAATTAAACTTTGAAACTAATTATGTAGTGTCGTGAACTACTTGAATTTTAGTTGGTGAGAGATCGTCACGTTGTGTCCTCATATCGCAACCGTTTATTTTAATTTTCCTTTTGTATAATTTTCAAATTGATTTTGTCTCTTTAATTTGTTTGGTAGATTTTGCAAATACTCCCTTCACATTATGTATATTTGTAGGTCTGCGTTGTTTTGGGATTCGACCTATGAAGCGGACATTATTTGACTCACTAATTTGTTTGATTTTTGCATATACTCCATTCATCTTGTATATGTTTATAAAGTTGGCATTTAATAAATTCATTTAGGTTTACATTTCAATTCAAACTATATCATTATCTTCATACTATGTATATCCAATAAGAATTCATCAATTTATCAACTTACTCTTACTTAATGGATTAATTTGAATTTCAATGGTCTTTTTGTCTACCAAAAGATTTTCCCGAACTCGTGCTTTTAAAGTGAGTATGATTGATTTGACCTAGTATTTGTTATGTGAAGAGTGAGAGAGGGGGGACCAGGGAAGGAGATTATACACGGAGTGAAAATGAAATAGATTGACGTTGGAGGGGTTTGTGATAATTTGTTGGATGTATCAAGTGGAGCTCATTTGTCAAAAGTGTTAATGCACGAAAAGAAGCTTTCCAAACTGCTGATTTTCTTCTTTATGAAATGTTTCCATTAGAAGATCATCAAATTTTCACTCCTTAGAATATCTAAGTTTTGTGGGGACCACTTAAGGTAGAATTAGAGAAGTGTGAACTATTTTCTATCTTGGTATGTGTATTTTTGGCACTATAACCTATTAAAGTTCGAATAAAACGTTTTATCTATGCCTTTATATAAGTGCACATAAACACCAAGTTATTGTTAACAATTTGATTATATAACGATTAATTTATTAATTTAATTAGAGTTACATAATTAACTATTTCAATTTTTATTTAAAACCACTCTAAATGAGATATAAACGTTATATGTAGCTAACAAGCACTAAAAAATGTTTAATTATAATCTTATACTATTAAAAATCTAATGTTTAATATAATTTTGTACTATTATAATCTAATTGGAGTTGTATTATTACATAAATATTAATTCCTATAGTATATTAAAACATCATACACTTGATAATCTAATACTATTATAATAATTGATTGATTTATTTAATAATCTTAAAAATAGCTATACACTTAATTAATGTGATTTAATAAGATTGGGAGTTATGATCATAGAGTAAATTAGTTAATTTCATGAAAGATGAAGGGTATTTTTGGGAAATGAAAGTTTTTCTAGTACTCCCTCTTTTAAAGGGAGAATGATTTGGAACTAATACTTATGGGAACTCTAAAAATTACATGAAACTAGCTAGTGGATTCAATTCTAGATCCCTCATATCTCTAATTGAATTCTCTATTTTTTAATTTCTTTATTTTCCTTTTTATTCTTAATTTTTCACTCATTTGTTTGTTGATTTCATTTCTTTCATCTTTCTTTCTTCCCTTTTATTAGTTTAGTTTACATTTACACTTAATCACATCCACTCTTTATCTCTCCACTCTCAATCTCGTTTTGTTTTTTATTTACATACAATCACTCTCACTCTCTATCTCTCCACAATCACATCCATCACTCTTAATTGTCACACACACAACATAAGAACCAATTTTGATTTTCTCCTACAAACACCTTCCTCGTGGGATGGAAAACTTTTTATACTACAACTTGATGGTTATGCATTTACAACTTTAGAGGTATACTTTTATGCCCCGTCACCTGCTGAGTAGGAGGGGTAGCCTCTTATTGGTCTTCCTCGGACTCCTCTTCATCATCACCATCAACCCCCTCCAACGTTACCCCCCTCCCTTCGTCTCTAACTCCTTCAAAAAATTAAGACAGTTAGTGACGCGAGGAGGGTAGTGGGTGTTGGGAGTAGGGCTAGACTCCAGTAGAAGTAGGACCATGAGATAGTTGAAGCCTGCCTTGCAGGCTAACGACACCTCAATTTTGCCTAATGGACCCTGGCAGTACTCCTCTATGATCTCCGACCTGTGAGTCTCGGAGTCCAAAAAGGTTAGTCGAGCCTCCAAGGCCTGGACAATTGCTTTAGTCGCTAGTGAACTGCCCTCTCCTCCTCAAGATTCAGCCTTTGGTTTAGGGCATCTAAACAATCTGACCAAGTGCTTTCTTATGCATTGAGTTGGGCACGCTTCTCGGCCTCAACCTCCTCTACCAAGTATTTGAGTCGGCCAGCCCACTCGATGATCTTGTGCTGGTAATGGCCAATTTCTTCCTTCATCTTAGTGATGGTAGTGGATGGTGGTGAATTGCTTAGAGCGATGCCCCTGAAGCCCATTGATCATGTCATCCCTCATCTCTAACTCCCATCGTAGCTTGCCTTCGTTCTGACTCCAAGTCGCACGCTCAGTGTCCAAAGCGGCGATTTTTTTCTCTGTAGCCTCCCTAACTACCCTCTCGGCTGCCATAGCCCCATTAAAGTTGGTAGGGAGCCTCTATGGTAAAGGGAGCTAAGAGAATAGCTCTTACTCAATGAGAGCGCCCCGTAGGAGGTAGCCCTTGAGGGTCAAATGCAGGCCGACACTTAGCACCTCTCATAGGATTTCCCCATCCTTTAGGAGCAAAAATTGCTCTAAGGCTCGTATCTAAGCCAATCCTGACATGAGGACCAAGATCTCTCTGTCGAGAGGCCTAATATGGACAAATTTGTCATCCTCCAAAAGCTCCTCTCGATGATCAGAGGGACCTCCTAGCCCACCAATCAGCTTAGCCCGAAGCTTGCCCTACACTTGGTCCTCAACCTCTGAGACGTGGTGGCAGAACGGCCAGCTGAAGCCCACCTATGACACCGGGGTGGTGTCAGCCTTAGGCAGTTCCCCTACCAGCTAAAGTAGGGGTGCCTCCTCTCCTACAGCTCCCGACATCCCGGTAGGCTCTTTACCCAGCCCATGGGCAGACTCGGGCAAAGAAGTCAGAATTGTCGACTCCCCAGCTCGTGCTTAGGCCACCAGCTACTCAGCGCCTTGATCACCGCCCCTCTACTCAGTGCCTTGATCACCGCCCAATTGTTTTAGAGGAGAGGTTGCATCAAGGATGATGACCTTTGTTGGCTGGAGACGAAGGGTGTCTGGATGTGATCCCTCCTTGAGACCCTCCATGGAAACCTCTACCTTTATTGTCGAGACGACTTGAGGCCGCTCATCCGGCACACTGAGGGCTCGACCTTTGGTCAACCTCCCCTTCTTCCCTAACTTCTCCGCCTGGGAGGAGGCACTTGGTCCGGCTAGCTTTGAGACAATCTTCGTCATCCTAGACTACAAATTGTTCATCTCCTCGGGAGCTAGCTCACCCCTCAGTAGCTTTTGGGGAGTCATGGCCAGAGTCGGGTCCCCCAAAGGTGAGTCCTCCCTTCTAAGTTCTTGAGCGGAGTTCTTCTTCAAAAGGAGGGCAAGAAAAACCGCTCGCGCCTTGTCGGACTCCGTGGGGGGAACCCTGGATATGCTATCCCCTCGGATAAAGGATGGCTCAAAGAGATTGCTCATCTCCCGTGATCTTCCATAAGAGAGGATCTTCTCATGCTGTCACCCCTCCTCAGCTGAGAGTATACACGGCCTCAATACATCCTTCTTGATCTCCGGCCATGTGGGACAAGATAAGATGGGGTCGGCAACGAAGACCTATACAAACCACTCCTTCCAATCTCTATTACATTCCGGAGCATCTGACACCAATTTGGTGCCACCTATGTTCTAGAGGAAATAACGGGCATCTTTCCTCATCATTTTGGCGCTGACGAGATTGCCCAGCAAATGCATACTTGGCTCTACCTGAACTAGGTGACAGATCACCAAGAAGCCCAACAGTGTTGCGATGGCATTAGGGGTGAACTATGACGGTGATACCCCTAGGGCGCCACATACCTCCCGAAGGAAGGGGTGGAGTGGCAACCAGAGCCCATCCTCCAAATGGGCCAGAGAGAGGGTGATATGTCTTGACGGTGATGATACATCGCCTCATCTCTGATTAGTACTGATAAGGTGAAATACCTGGGGATATCACAGAGCTCGTAATAGACTTTGAGCTCTTCAGTGCAGATCTAAGAGTGGTAGGGTCGAAGAAGGTTGATCCTCTTCTTGTTGTGGCTAATGGTGGAAGTTTGAGAGGCCATGGAAGATCGTCATTAATTAGGGCAATGAATGTTGAAGAAAAAAGAGTTAGAAGGAAAAGGAATTAGGGAAAGAGCTCATGAAGAAGACCCTCTTTGCATCAAAGAGAGGTATATATAGATCCCAAGTGAGATACATGGCAAGATCTGGACGGCCGACACCCCCAGTACGAACGGACGTGATTGACCTCAAAATCTAAACGGTCTTTTTGAAAAATGAAATGCCGCCATCTGTTTGTGGGAAAATTGAAGAAGAAATGAGAATAAAAATTTGTATTTTATCTCCCTAACTGGCTTAGGAAAAGAATAAATATAATCTCTTTTTGCAATCTCTCTCTAACTAGCTTAGAAAAAGAAATTATAATTCTCTTCGATCGGTTTTTCAATTTACAAAAGAAGGAGGGGATCGACAGAGACCCTTCCCTTTGTTTAAAATTGGGTTCTTCTTGGTGCCGATGGGAGCTTGAATCTTGTATCCCATAATGATGTGAATGCTTCGACTTGTGGAACACTGTATATTACTCAGACATTGAGGAGAACTTACGAAGCAAGTTTAAAACTCTTAATGAGTTAAAGAATTCAGAACGAGTTTAAAAACTCTATGAAAGAGTTAATTTGATCTAACCAAAATCGGTTCACAGTCCAAGAAAAATTGTTCCAAAGCTCCAAGCAAAGCCTTCACCAAAGCCAAACTCAAGAAGCTCTGAGTTGATGACACAAGATCTCTCTAAAGTTCTTTAATTTTGATTTGTTTCCAAAGAGCCAATTTAAGCTGGTTTTTTAGCTATTTATAAGGGTTTTAGGAGTGTAACTAACCCCTAAAATCGCTCCTTAGTGGGGGGTGGTGATCCCCTCAAATCATGCAAAATCATTTTGGAATCGTTCAACTCGTATTTAAATGAGTCAAATGCAAAATTCACGTTCTGAGAATGAACTCTGCGTTTTGAAATTGAAACGCAGAGTTGGGCTTTATGTTTAGGGCTAAAAACATAGTGGTGAACCCTGTATTCTGTTCTTGGAACACGGCAATGAGCCCTGTATTTTGGATTTGAAACGCAACAATGAGATCCGCGTTTTATTGTTAGGACGCAGAGATGAGCTCTGCGTCTTAAGATGAAGAGACTGTCAACTTGTAGTCTCTTTTCGTTAGAGCGTTGCAAAGATTGTCGTCTTGTATTCTTCAACTTGGCTCCTTGAAATATGAGAGTCGTCAGCTTGTTTCCCTCATATATTGTGAAAGTTGTCGAATTGTAACTTTTATCGGTCGTTGTGAAGGTCATTGAATTGTAACCTCCATCGTCAGTTGTTGTGAGAGTCTTCCAATTGTAGCTTTCTGAACGTCGTCAAATTATAACTTTTATCGTTGGTGTTTGGCAGGGATCATCTATTTGTAATATTTAGACAGTCTACACCCTCTTTACTCCACAACCACTCCGTACAAAAATTGAAATGCCAGGGTTACCTGTCAAAAAATGACGTCATGAAGTATTTTCAATAGTGTCCTTTTGCCTGCCCAATAATGGCGCTTTAGGACTCACCAAACTTATGATTGTTCAGATCACAGTCTTGCATAATCGACCCAAAATACGGTATTAGTCGACCCTTCATGAAGTCGACTCGAAACAATAGAGGCATCTATCCTTAGTAAAACTAAGTGCCGGCCATTAAGCCTGTTCTACTCGGCAATTCCTATGATTCGTTAAAGGATGTTTAGAAGTCGTCTCGACCGACTCTGATTCAAGTGCTCACCCTCACTTACATAAATCCAAGATTTTAAAACAATAGATAATTATGAAGGTGGCATAGATGTCAGGACAATCAACGGATAATCATATTTTTATTACATTTTTATACCCTCATTATGTATTTTACATGAATAAATATAGTACTAATAATTATTTTTATCTTAATTTGCAGGTTAATGAAGAAATAATGAATAAAAGCCCAAAAGACTCTAACTTCCTCATTTTGTAACCTTTTATTGAAGCTCGGGATCAAGCCAATTAGCCTATAGAACCCGGAGAAAATAAAAATTTAATATGAAAAGAAATCATATTCAAGATGGTTGGCCACAAAGAAACGACGATGTCTCCCAATCCGGAAGGCGGAATTTAACATATAATATATAAAAATCGCCTATCTCGACAAGACGAAACCATCTGTCAAGTTAGATTTTTAATACTAGTATCGATACCGATACCGATACTTGTATCGGTAGATGCATCGATACTAGTATCGATACCCGTATCGATACCAGTACCGATACCAAATATGCATTTACGATTTAAAGGCTTGATTAACTTGAGAATCAAGTTTAATACAAGTGCTCTCATTTATTACTATAAATAGGGGTAGAGAGTGAGGGGTTAGGGTATGAAATATTTTGTAAAAACTCATTTTAGAGAGGAGGGTTACTCTTAATTGAGAAGACCTTCCAAATTGTAACATTTTTTGTTGCAATTAATAATGAAATATTTTCACCTCTTCATATTATTCTTTTCTTCTTTTTGTCTGATTATGAAGATGAAGGTGAGATGAAGAGGAAGATCAAGATGAAGGTTTGCTATCACCTTGAGGTTAGAACCCTTTTGGGATGTAAATTTTCTCTTTGTTAATAAATTTATCTTTTGCTTTCTTTTCTTGCTTAAATAGCCAAGAGGCTGAAATCCTCTTGCATTAGATTTATTTTTATTCTTAATAGAGTAGATTTACTTCCATGTCTTTACTTTCTTGCTTTAAATTCTTGTATTTATTTCTTGTAACTTATTTTGTACTTTAGATTTTATTTTTTATACTATTCACCTTGTGGCTAAAATCCTCTTGGGATTAGTTTTTATTTTTATTTATTTTTCCTTTCTTTGATTCACCTTGAGGCTAGAACCCTCTAGGGAATTACCCTTTTTTAAGATGTGGAACTAATACTTGTGGGAACTCTAGAAATTGCATGAAACTAGCTAGTTGATTCTCAATTCTAGATTTCTCATATCTCTAATTAAATCCTCCATCTTTTACTTTCTTTATTTTCCTCTTTGTTCTTGATTTTTCTCTTATTTGTTTCTTGATTTTATTTCCTTCATCTTTCTTTCTTCCCTTTTGTTAGTTTTGTTTACACTTACATTTTATCACATTCACTCTTTTTCTCTCCACTCTCAATCTTGTTTTATTTTTATTTACATACTTTCACTCTCACTCTCTTTATCTCTCCACAATTACATCCATCACTCCTAATTGTCACACACATAACATAAGAACCGGATTTAATTTTCTCCTACAAACACCTTTCTCGTGGGATCGATAACTTTTTATAGTATAATTTAATGGTTGTGCACTTGCAACTCTAGAGGTATACATTTATGTCCCATCAAGCTTTTAGCGTCGTTACCGGGGAAGGTGCTTATAAGTAGGATTTTATTTATTTTTGTTCTTTAATTTGTATGTTTTCTTGTGAATGAACCACTTGGAGATTGAAGACCAAGGATTAGAGATTGAGGATTTGAAGATTTGCTTGTGGTAACTCTTCTTTCTAATATTTTTAATTCCACCTCTTTAGTTAGTTTCTCACAGTTAGAGACAATTAGGATCTAAAAAGGAAAAAAGATTTTATTTTTGTCAACCATAATAAAATTCACCCTCCACTTGGATTTTACTAACAATATAATAAATTCAAACAAGAGTCCTTTTCTTACATTTGTTTGATTGTTAACCTTAATAAAAAACAAAATGATTTTTTTTAATCCTTTTGTAGTTGCTTTTAATTCCTATGGTCGTATTGCATATAATAGGAATTCATCGAAGTGATTTGAGCATCTTGATTTGACACTCACTTGAAAATATTCTTAAGGGTAATACCCCCTAATCAAGATAAGATGAGGAATTTCATCATCCTTTCCTTAGCCCACGAATCACTAAGTCCTCACAACACAAACCCTAACCTTTTAAAACTCATTAGACCTTGGCCCCTAAGGACTCGAGGTAATTAAGAAACAAGAAATCCTTAAGTGAACCGATTTAAGTTTATTTGAATATGTTGGCATCTAAGGTAAGGTTTAGGGGTTGCGTAAAGCACTCCGCAAGAAACAAGGTACTTAATTGATCTTTGATCTCCCAATAGTACTATCCTTAGCTGGCTAACTAACCGAGTAAACTTCAATCTTTTCACTAAGAGAGTTTTTGGTTAGGAGCTGGTCTAGCTGAGTTTAGGCTTAACCCTAGAATTTGGAGTGATTGACACAAGTAGTTGCTTTTGATTTATTTTAGTTAGGTTTTTCTTTTATCTTTCTCCTCCTTCTCATTACCTTTTAGAAATTGTTTTTTAGCATTCCTTTTGAAAAAACTAACTTTTATTTTTCTTAGAATTTTTGTTAAATAAATAAAAAACAAAAAAAATTGCCTTAGTGTATGCAAGGTTGGATTAGGGATAATACCAATCATTTAATCCATTTTGAACCAATTTTTAAAGAAATGGATAATCCTAATCCACCGATTCTTCAAGATATGTGTTACCCAACTAGAAATACAATCTCATCTTGCATTAAGCTACCCAAAGTCAATGGAACTAATTTTGAGCTTAGACCATATTATATAAATGTAGGCTGTCAAAAATGACTACAGCATGATCATCTTGATGGCAATTACCCCTGTCTTTCTCAATGATGAGAATTACAAGTCGACGACTCTCATACTGCAAAAAGTCAAATGCAAAGATTGAAAAATGTCGATCTTTGCAAAACCTGGAAAAGAGATTACAATTAATAATCTCTTCAAAACAAAATGCTAGGCTCACCCCCGCATTCCAAATCAAAACGCGAGGCTCAAAACCCGGGGCTCACTCTAGCGTTACAAATCAAAATGTGGGGCTCACCCCAGCGTTCAAATCCAAAACGCGAGGGTCGCACCCGCGTTTCAAAACCAAAACACTGAGGTCAGACCCGCGTTGCAAATTCAAATGCTAAGGTCAGACACGCGTTGCAAGTTCAAAACACAGGCCAACCTCGCGTTCCGAGTACCAAACATAGAGATCCACCTCCATGTTTCTAGTGTCAGACGTAGAGTTCATTCCAAGAACACGATTTTCGCGTTTGACTTGTTCAAACACGATCTGAACGGTTCCAAAACCATTTTCCATGATTTGAGGGGATTAAATCCCTACTTAGGAGTGATTTAAGGGGTTGATTACTCCCCTTAAACCCTTATAAATAGCTAAAAATTAGCTTAAAATGAATCTTTTTGGAGATCTTCAGATTTGGCGGCTTGGAGAGGATCGGACCTGGAAGGTTTCTTAGGGATCTTTTTGGAAAAGGTCAAAAAATTGAAGAGCTTTAGAGAGATCTTGCAACATCAACTCAGAGCTTCTTGAGTTCGGCTTTGGTGAAGGCTTTGCTTGGAGCTTTGGAGCAATTTTTCTTGGCTTGTGAACAGATTTTGGTAGATCAAATTAACTATTTCATAGAGTTTTAAACTCATTCTGAGTTCTTTATCTTGTTAAGAGTTTTAAACTTGCTTCACAGTTCTCCTCAACGTCCAACTAAGAGGAATATACCGTGTTCCACAAGTCGAAGCATTCGAATCGTCAACAGAATACAAGATTCAAGCTCCCATCGATACTAAGAAGAATCCAGTTTTAAACAAATGAAAGGGTCTCCGTCGATCCCTTCCTTCTTTTGTAAATCGGGAAACCGATCAAAGAGAATTGTAATTTCTTTTTCTAAGTTAATTCGAGAGAGATTGCATCGAGAGTTTGTATTCATTCTTTTCCTAAGCTAGTTAGGGAGATTTAATACAAATTTTATTCTCGTTTTCTTCTTCAATTTTCCCACCAAACAAAAGATGACGACTCTGTAGGGGACTAGCTTCACTAATAAAGAAGTGGTAGCGCAATCCAATGTCAACCTCGCTAGAACAATAGTCGAAACTCTTGTTGTGGAGTTTGACCAAGCCAAGTACGAGAAGGCACTCTCATCCAGATCCCTTATCCCCAAGGCTATGCTCAAGATCCGTAAAATCTCCAAGGAGACTAAGGTTCCTCCAACCGAGGATTTACCAAAAGAGTGTTTCCCTTGGGGGTTGTACTATTCAGACAGCCCCTCCTTAGAAGGAGTTTCATCTCCAATTCAACTCGTCAGTCGAGTTAGAAGCCTTACACCCGTGCCCAAGCGACGGGTATCGGGTCACAAGAGGCCCATTGCGGTGACAAACCTGATCAACATATACGGTGACATCGCTGCAGAAGCCTTGAAACAGGCTAAGAAGAACACTGCTCGACGAAAGAGAAGATCTCTACGATGAGCACAACTCCGAGAAAGCCAACCCTCCAACCAACGTGAGCTTCGCGTTTGTGAGCCTAAACACGACCCTGAGCTTTGTATTTCTACTTAGAACACGAGCGTCACGTTTATGAGCCTAAACATCAGCTTCGTAGGAACCAGACTGAATGTGGCCCTCAATAGCGTGTTTTGCAGCCAAAATGCAGACCTCAAAACCGTGTTGAAAGCGAACTTCAGCTTCGTGTTTCCCAGTCAAAACGCGACCCCCGTGTCATAACTAAAAAAATGTGACCCTCGTGCTAAACGCGATCCTCACATTTCATTGATAACATGCGAACCTCACTTTCCAAGTGCTAAATCTAATACAGGACCTGATATATACTGTGGACCTTCGGGGTACTGCCCCAAACCCTGCCGAGGGTTCGACTTCCCCCCTGGACCACCTAGCCAAGGGCGCACCTCCCTCTAGACCCCGACTCGTTGATCAGGTAGCGAGACCCCCGTACTGGGTTATTCGTAGCGTGACTAGATTGATGGGTGGATATAAAAAGTCTATGGATTTAAGGCATCTCAACAAAATCTATATTTACCAGGAGCCAATCTCCTTCAATCATAGGCAGGGGGTTCCAATTCAAACCGCAGGATTAATGAGTGATTCTTCTCGAGTCTTTGTAATATATTTGTGAGAGTTCATATCGAGAGAAAGATCGATACAACAAGTTGTTCGCTCATGCCAATGTGAACGACTAGTTTTTATGGTCCTCTCAGGATGTCAATGATGCTACACATGTGGCTAAACCGTTGGTGTTCAACCGATTAATGAACATTGTTTTGCCCAACAAACAACAACGTTTGCATAGGAAGAAGACTTCAAAGGATGAATACCTTGGAGTTACTTCCAACATGATCGGTAGAGGGAAGCATCAATCCCTAGTTATGATAAGACAGAGACGAACCGATCTCCACAATTCAGAGAGATCATGAGTGAGTTTGAAGGAATTTATGAAAACACTCGGACTTGGAAGGGAGTCATACCACCCGTCGATTATCGGAGACGACTAAAGGAATTGGGTCTGACAATGAACATTCAGCCATCACAGAATCCTAATCCTCTAGCTCTTTCATAGAACATGAGAGCTCCGCTCATATGGTAGGAAACTCTGAAGATCTTATGAAGAGGCTTGATGAGCAGCAAGCCATACTCAAAGCACATCAGGAGTCCATCAATGAACTCCGGGTCTTGATGACTCAAATTATTGCAGACAGAGCCAAGTCCCCAAAATCAAATTCACCGCCCCAACGTAAATCTTCCCGAAGAGGAGGATCATCTTCATCCTAGCCTGTTACATCAAAGGGGAAGGAAAAGGTGAATGGGAGTGAGACTTCCGACCAAGAAGCTCACAACCTAGAATCTTCCTTTGAAGAAGAAAGAGATGTCGAGAACGAGCAGAATTCTCAGTCGGCTAAAATGCAAGAACTGAAAGCCCCTCTTAATGGTATTACCAATAGACGCGAGCTCCAAGATGAGGGAGTTGTCAGGCCCTATCTTGCCAAATGGGATACATCCCCTTATCCTCCAAAATTCAAAGTCCTGACTCTACAAGCTTTTGACGGCACAGGATCACCAAACTGACACATCTATTATTTCAAGTCACAGACTAGGAATGTGGTAGCAAATGATGTCGTGCTGACTCAGTTGTTTATTGGCACCCTCAAGGGGGTTGTCTTTGAATGGTTCATGAAATTACCTGCCGGATGTATCCAGAAGTGGGCGGATCTAGAGAGATTTTTCATGTCAATATTCTTTGAAGATGACATAGAAGTCTCCGTCACTACCCTTCTTGTCACTAAGCAAAATGAGGGGGAGCCCGTCAAAGTCTTCATCGACAGGTTCTGAAGTGTGGCTCTTCAATGTTCGACATGTATGACACAATCTGCACTGGTGAAAACCTATCGACACAATTTTTAGACCAACCTCTAGCCTAAATGGGGGTTGTGGAATGTCATTCTTGGAAACAACTTGTCTCCCAAGGCGAAAAGGCTGAAGCAATTATTACCAGGTTCAAAGTTGAAACCGAGGTAGAGAACAGAGACCACCGACATGGGGTCAGTCCAACTCAGGAGTCCTCCAATAGTTCGAGCTCTAATCGGTGTGATCTCGATCCCTAAAAGGGAGCTACACCCGATAAACACTGACCCACATGGTCAGAGAGATAAAGGGTTAGTACCTATTGATACTCCAAAAGGAGAGACAATGTGAGTCCATCCTGATCTACTTGACGACCAACAGTGAACAAGTGTGTCATGCTCATGACGAGACCGTCTTCGTTGAACTGTCGTCTAGCAAAATGGGCCATACTGTCATCGCAGCATGAGATACGATTCATGCCTCAAAAGGCTGTTAAAGGATAAGCCCCGGCAGATTTCTTAGCTGACCATTCAGCAACATATTCTCCTAAGATGGAGTGGAGGTTGAATCCTTTAAGTTGTCATGTTCAACAAAATAGACGGAGTGGACGATTGAGTAAGGTGTGTGATACCACAGGATATTGTGAGCATCTTACAAAAGTATCATTGTTTCTGTTAGAGAATTGCTCAGATTTCATTCATGCTCCCATGCTAGTTACCCGAGAGTAGGGTATAGTACTGAGGTTGTCAATACACGACATAATCTATGTGAGTTTCCTTGACCGGGATATTATTTTTGCATTTGCGCTAACTACCGAGGGTAGTGTGAGATGTTTGACATGATTGGCATTGGATGAGGTTTGATGTTGTATTATCTTTCATTTATTTTTTTTATTCTTAGGATTTGGAGTTGGTATTTAGCGATTCACAATTTGAGATATGAGGTATATACATGAGGGTTTCCTTGTTTTGATTATTTCGCTTGACGTACTCATTCTCGTGTTGTGAATTTTTAAATATCAATTTCTGCTTATTTCAAGATAGATAATTTTAAATCTATATGTACTAACGTGTATTTTCTTATATACTCCTAACCCCCTCCCCCTATGGGCGGTGGAGATCATCTCGCTAGCACTTTGATTCTCGTTGTTTCGCCTCTTTTCAGGCAACGAGTCAGGCGCAAAGAAAGTCACAGGTTGATGGAGTTTCGACTTAGCATCCATCATTATTTATATTAGTAGTTTATTTCATGCTCCACGGTAGTTAGTGTTTATTTTCAGACATTTAGAGTTGTACATTATTTTGGAAAGTCTGTGTGCCTTACTACTTTATTCAGTTGATTCTATGTATCGAGATATTTTACATTTGATTCAGTTTGTCAATTGTACTTCATTTTATTCAGTTGGAACATGATTATAATTATTTAGATATCTCTTCCTTTATCATGTTCATTGTACTAGTTTCTTTATTCTATCTGCTTTGTACCTTTACTTATTTATTGTTGATTACACTAGAGAGATATTACTGTGATGGTGAAACGTGTTGTTACACAGTGTTATTATATGTCAATTTTAACATCCTTGGGTTTACCTTGGACTGCAGCCTTATGTGAAAACAGGGGCGTCACTGTGACGCCCCTGATTTCACGCAAGGCTGCAGTCCAAGGTGAAAT
>BQKN01065943.1:497123-514328 GCA_022839385.1 Asparagus kiusianus | reverse complement strand
CCATGCAGTATCGCTCCTTTGTCCTGCCCCTTGTAAAATTAGCAAATTAGTGAGTCTGTCTTAGGGTAAAAGAGTCAAAATATTCACTGCCAATGTGAAACTACAGGGGCAGTAAGTTCAAGATATCTGTAACACGGGTTGTCTATGAGCAATTAACCATTTAGGTATTAAGCCCATGTTTAATCTTTATGGGTAGTTTCACATAGTAAGTTTGATATTGGAAGATAGATTCTTGGAGCTAAATGCCAGTAGAGGTTTGTGGCAGATGGATCCCTTCTACAGTTCTACTACTACACTTCGTCCCTCTCTTCCTCTCTGTTTGCTCAATCTCCGGCACATTCCTCTCCGGAATCTGCGCACCATCCAACGGAGAGGAGGCACAGAGGTAGACTAGGGCGTTCAGTTCAATTTGGGGCCTGTCTTCCGGCATCAAACTTAAGGGGTAATAAGTGGCACAGTGTAATAATACATGAGGTCTTTTCACAGTTAAGCCAAATCTTTAATGCTACCTGAGCTGCTAGCCAATTGTTTGCATGTTTGATTACCCTTTGCATATTACAACCCATACTTACCAAAGCATTAGGGGTCACAAGGGTGTGTGGTCCCTAGTATAATTCCCTGCTTGAGTCCTTTTGGATTGTTTTGGAAAAAAAAATGTTTTCTGCCTTTTTCTCGTGGCATGATTTTATTGTCATTGCTTAGTCAACCGCTACTATTGAGCTCAGTTATGTAGATGTCTATCTGGGTACTGCTAATTGAACATTCACTACTGGCTCGTGACACTTACAGTAAAAATGTAAGAATTGCATTCTTCATCATGTTTTAGTTTTACCATTCTAATTCACCTCTGAAACGACATTTAAGCATTCCTGCAACAAATCCCATGAACAAATTATACTTTGCTCGTGTTAGATGTATTTTCATAGTGTATAGCCCATTGCTTTTGGTGATATTTATCAAGCTAACGGTCCTCCGGATAGCCAATGATTGATCTCTTAAGTTTCTTACTGTTGCAGCATGTACCCTTACCATGCATGGTTTCACATGGCATATTAAAATACTTGATTGCCAAGTTGTCTAGCATCTCTAGTTTTTTAATCTTTAGATTCTCAAGAGAGGGTGAAGAAGGGAATACATGCGATCAATAACATAGAGAATCATGAATCTTCTGGCAATTCATTTTACTAGTGCCTTATTTTAGAAAATATATGATAATGTTGTCCTAAACCGGGGTAATGTGATTGATGGTGACTGGTGATGGCAGAGATCACCATATCAGGAGCCATAATAACCATCATAAATGAGGTTGCATCGCTCCATTCTTCAAAAGATCAGTACTATTTGTTGAGTTAGCTCATGCTTAATAATTAGAGCAATGTCTTAAATTTTGGGTTGAGTTATTAGTCATATTGTGCTTTTCGAAAGAACTGCTAAGGGGATGGTAACTATTCATCTTCACTGTTACATAGAGAAAACATAGCAGGGGGTAAAAAAACAGCAGAACAAACACATTGTAACTGGTAAATATGTTTAGTCCCACCGTTTATGAACATGAGGCCCATCAAAACTTCTAAAGAGTTGGAACTTTTGCCTGGGCTGCGTTATGCAGTTTTAAGATGATATCGACTGGCATTATTTTGATACCATGTGATAACACAGGCCAGGACCTTACATCTAAACTCAGAAGTTACACCACTTCCATAAGATATGAGCTATGTCTGATTTATGGAGTTAGGGAAGATAAATATGACCCTAAGAAATATAATGTTGCTTTTACCTTTGAAACAGGTTATATAGAGCTAAGATTAGGATGCTGTTATAGTGCAGAATCTTAAATTTGGATTTACATCAAGAATTGTAACTTCAGAAAAGTACAATGAAAACGTTATCTGAAGTTTCTTTTTACTTAACATTTGTTAGAAAATGATATTGTTGAGATGCTAGGTTGCAACCATGACATGATTATCGTGCATTACTCATCTACTTATGGCTATCGAAATTGTGGCTTATGTTGATGAATTTTTTTTGGTGAAATTGCAGACTTGTCCCCTTTTGCTTCGAGTTTTCACTAAGGTATGCACGCTCTTTTCTGCTTATTTTTATTGTAACTTTTCCTATAATTATTTCATTTTCTAGATATTCCATACATGGTAAGACTGTATTATAGCAAACTTTGAAATGTCTTCATGTTATCTATGCTTAATACCAGGATCTGGTTTGAGGTTAATTTTTGCAAATGTTAGGCCCTAACAACATTCATTATTTGTGTTGGATATCTATAGACAGCATCCTATACTTGTATTTTTAAAAGTTTGAGATTACTATGCGCTTTATGCAATATTTGTATACTGATCACCAAGGAGGATAAGTCTGTAATTACATATTGCACGCCACATCACACCATTTTGCAATGACTTTTGTGCCGCTCACATGACATGCTGCCGAGAACTTCTACTAAGAAAATTGATTTCCGCATGAAGTTCTTGTTCACGCAACTTTTTGCTATTTAACAGTTATGGATTTTAGTCATGGTTTTGTTGTTTTTCCATATGATGGCTGTTAGATTGATGCTTTTTTGTTCAAGGGGTTCTAAGTTTACATGGTTGAACTTTGTCAGTTATCCATTTTCTTGTCTTGTCTTTTCTTCTTTTTCTGCTCTTTTCAAGGGTTTATCTGGAGTTTCCTAGCTTGTGAAGGATTTAAGATATATAAACTTGCTGCTTTAAATTTAATCATGGAGCTTCCGACTGAGAAAACTGCTCAGGAAGTTTCTATTTTCAACCACTCGTCTGCATAGAAGAGTTTCTAGAATAAAGATCTTTCAAGATTTTAAAAGCCTGAACCTCTTCTATAGCCGATCAAACTTGGCTGGAGAAGAAATCAGTCTGAATTAGTGTTTTGTCGGTATTACCTAGTTTGCTTATTGGCTTATTAAATATGCAACTGTCCAGTATTCCAAAAAAATAAACAAAAGTATTGGAAAGAGAAAGCATAGTTTTAGAAGAAAAAGGATTCAAAACAATGTTTTTGGTTAAAATTTGTTAAACATTTATGCTGTTTTAGCAAGTACTTCTTTACTGTGAAAAATCATGCTTAGATATCTTGCCAGTATTATACATCTAATTATTATGAGCAGTACTTGAAGTGCCTATGATGTAAAGACATACTAGCATGTTCCAGTTTCATACTCGTACCAGGACTTATATAGTGGAGAACCCTTCATATAATGTAAAATTCAATAACATCCACATTCCACAATTCCGGAGCATCAACAAACACAGGTGTTGATGCATATATTTCAGGTCGTAATCAAAGACAGTGGTGGGTTAAGGATATCCTCCTAGTGGTGTCGCCATATGAGATTTATCATGGTTGTATATGGAAGTAAAAGTAAATGAAAATATGTATAAAGTAGGTTATGCAGTGGTGTCCCGTGACACCACTGGGCACGATGTGGTTCCGCAACAGTTCAAAGATGTGTGTACGTACAGTATCTGTTTATGTGGTCATCTTATTGTTCACACTGATGAATATATGGATTCCCTTTATCTCTATCCAACTGTATAAATATAACTTGATTGACGTCGACCAATTCTTGCATATGCCTGAAACACTCTTACTGACATGTTATTACATCTTAAATCGAAGTATTTATATGGTAACCAGAACATCTAGTGTTGCATAAGTATTCACAGAAACGTTCAGTGAACTATGAATTTGCTTCTGTCCTATGCAGTTCCTACATCACCTGTGCTTTCATAATATATATCTATTAGAAAAAGAGCAATACAGAAACGTTCAGTGAACTATGAATTTGCTTCTGTCCTATGCAGTTCCTACATCACCTGTGCTTTCATAATATATATCTATTAGAAAAAGAGCAATATTATTGTTGTGGTCCTAGTGATGAGTCATTTCTTTTTGAACTTTGACATCTTCAAAGGCATATGCATTTCTTATAGACGTTTTTTTATATTTACCCCTCAAATCTACTGTATTTTTTATATTTACTCCCATAATTTTGTATTCCCAAAAAATTACTCCCAGAATCTTTGTATTTTTATCTCCAACTCGAGATAAATATAACCCCTAATCAGAGAATATACCTGGTAGGTTCCCTAAGATATAACATAACATTTGGTAAGTGGGGAGTATATTTGTCCCAAGTTGGAGTTTTGGAGGGTATTTTTGGAAATAGCTAGATTTGAGGAGTAAATTTAAAAATCTAGCAGATTTTTTGGGGGTAAATAGCTAAGTATTCAAAAACCCTTTTCTTATATTATCAAGGAATAACTTCTGTAACTGCTATCTGAATGACATATAACAAGGACTGATTTTGAGGCTTTCACAGATCGGCAGCCATCATCCCAAAGAAGACTTTGCTGTGAGGGGAAAGGAGCCTAAAGATGAGGTCCAAATTTATACATGGAAGGATGCCACACTTCGAGAGCTAACTGACCTAGTAATGGAGTTATACTCATTTCTGCTCTTTGTCTATGCTTCTCATAGATTAAAAAAATGGCAGAAATCATCGTTATCTTCTTTTTTAGGTCAAAGAGGTTGCAACAGCGGCAAGGCGAAGAAATGCAAGGCTTTCATTTGCATTTGTATACCCTGATAAGAAAGGTCGTTTTGTTTTCAGACAAGTAAGACAATCTATCTATGGATTTAGTGTTATTTTGTTGGGATGACAAAGTACTTTTGCTTCTCTTCAGTACGTTACTTGTTGCATTGAAGTCCATCTGATATGATTTCTTAGGGAAAGTGCTTTTAATATCTCGATTCGTGCAAGTGATGGATGCCAAGACATTTTTGGGCATCTCCTACTTTGTACACTCAAAGAAAAAAGGAATTGAAATGAGACTCCTCCAGATTTCTTAATTGTGTGCACATGCACACACGGAAGAACTTTGGAACCTTTTATGCGCTTACTTCTGCAATGTTCTAAAAACTTGTGTCTGACATCTTCTTAGGATGACGATAAAGAAAAACAACCATGACAACACATCAGCTCTGCCCCCGCTTTTTAACACTTGCTGACATTCTTCATATTTCTTCTGGCCTTGTGTTTAAGCTCCTAACTCAATAAATTTACCAAAAGCAATCACTAGCTTTGGGTAATATTTCTTATGCTTCACAAGTTTTTGCATGCCTACCAACATTGTCTTCTAACCTAAAGCCATTGAATTTACGACATGGTACATATCACATTATGAGAAAATCATCTTTAAGGCCAAGAATGCACTAATTGAAGCTTTGTGATACATACTTCCTACTTGGGGAGGTTCAGATAGGTCATTAATTTCCTCACTTTCATTGTGATTTATATATATAATGCATTTTGCAAATATAAGAACACAAACAGAAATAGGAAAATAAAGTTTTTGATGTCTCATTGAGGGGGTATTTGCTTGGATTCCGATTTTTCAACAAAAATATGAAAATAGAGGGTTTTCTTTCCTTTATTCTTTAATGTTCTTTCTTAGATGGACACAATGTCTTATATCAGAATGCAACGATTTATGATCAAATATGAACGAGACTAACATCTGGGGATCATTTACAAGATACTTGTTAACGATTTTAACTGTTTTGTATCATCAAAATGATTGAACACGCATTACTATATATGCTTTCGAAGGCCAGATTCCTGTTTTCTGCTTCTAAAAGTCAAGTTTCTTAAAGAAGTGTCTTCATTATTATTATTATTATTATTTTATGATGAAGGTCGGCACGACTCACTCATATGCAAATGGGCGAGATGATGGGAAGACACTGGAGGCGCTCGACTTTCAGGTACATCTCTTAATTAATTTTACTAAATACTACTTGAAACACGTTGACGCTGTAACTCATTAAACTTATAATTTGTTTGTATGAAGATTGGAGACTACCTGAGTGTTGCCATTCTCTAGAGCAGACATTTTCAGATGTGAGCTGTTGTTGATGCAATTATCAGAACGAACTTAACATATTCTTCGTTTTTTTAGGTTTTTTCTTTTGTGACTATTAATCAATGTAGTATTGCCTGACAAAGATTATCATGCTTTAAGAGTACATTGATATTAAATGATGATCTTCTGTATGATATTCGACTTATCGTTTGCTTATGTTATGCTGTGCAAGTGCCCTTTGAGATATGATCACCTCTCTCTCTCTCTCTCTCTCTCTCTCTCTCTCTCTCTCTCTCTCACTGTGTTGCAAGAGGGGCATGAATTCAACTTTCCAATTTGAATGAAAGGAAAGGGCACTTCTTTTAGGAAAGAAATTTTACTTATGTCTAGCTTTATGAAAAGGCCTATGGTCTGTAGCCTTGTGCTGCATAAAATTAGGTTTGGGGTATTAATTTATTTGCCTTTTTCCACTAATTACTAATCATATGTAGGAGATAGAATCTTGTTCCTTCGCGCACGTTATTGCAACTGTGAACCCCAAGACTTGACTCAGTCTAGTAATTCTTGTGTTTGTCTAGCAGAATTGAATATTCTCAACTTTCTATTCTTCAGTTTATGTGAATTTTTTCAAAGCTTATTAAAATTTCGTTTTTACAAAAGGCCTTTTGGTCAACAAATATTAAGAAGCATGAAGTGGTTTTCATTGTCTAGAAATGATGTCTCGATATCCAAAAAATGTCTGCGTCAATTTCTGTAACTTGTGATTGTGGTCATCCTAGTCACTGTGAATGTACTCTTGTGAATGTACTCTTCCTAGTCATTCTTGTGCTATTTGTTTCCAAAAATTTGGTGAAAAAGGAGTTCGTAAGTTTAAAATTGTTATGGTGTTCGCATTCACCCGAGTGCAACTCAGTGCCAAGTAACGGACGAATGTACTTCTGCATGTTATACCCCAATCAACTTGGCGGCTGGAAACTAGTAAGAGCGACAACCCAGCTGACTTGTCAAGTCGATATCCCTTCATGTCGACTCGAAAGACAATTCTTGTCGCCCTCTCACCATGAGTCCACTCTGACTTGTCAAGTCGATATCCCTTCATGTCGACTCGAAAGGCAATTTTTGTTGCCCTCTCAACATGAGTCCACTCGACCGTTTGCTAGACGACTCGAAAGGCGTTACTTCTTGATGAAGCTAAAGGACAACCTCTTCCTCGAGCCTATACTCACTGGCAACGTGTCAACGTTGCATTTAATGCATGTCACGCGCATCATGCACCTAGTCTCGATACCCTTCATGACTCATCGGATCACGTGGGGCACACCCATGTCACCATTCACTTCTCATTTAATGCTGAAGTGATCCTTTTCCCAATCATCAGCCGACACCTGTAAAGCAAGTACTGACGCAGCCACTAGTCCACACTTCACCACCGCCTCTCAGTGCTCGATCAAAGTGACCAATCTACCCTTATACCCTAGGTATAAATACATGTACTATTCTGTCTTTACGGGGGATCGAAGATCTGACCCCCTAGATCCTAATTTTCGGATTCTGATCCAAATTCTCTAAAATTGCAAATCATACTGCACACACATAAGAACTCTCACAGTTTTTATTTACTCCACTCAAGTTCATCAGCTAACTTGATCGTCGGAGGTACAACGGGGAAACCAAGCCCCGTCCTCTCACGAATTTTTACACGTGCAGATTTTTCAGATTCTCAACTCAAGAATCAAACATAAAGTTGGGGAAGAAAGTGGTCTCTCATCAATCCTCAACAAACTCATCCAAACACGATATATATTGACTGTGTGATCACTAGTACATCAACAGTTTGGCGCCCACTGTGGGACATCTTTCTTTTTTGAGAAAACATGTCAGGTTCTGAACAAGGGTCCGATCAGTCTCACCCTGTAGAACGACGCCAAAGCTACGTTACCCAAACCCAACTTGAGGAAACAGCTCACAAGCTCTCTCAGTCTTTTCAAGAGCAATTTACTATTTTTACTGACGAACTTCTCAACCGGCTTCCACAGCCGCAGCGAGCTACCTCAATCCCCCTCCTTCAGGAGACCAACGGTCAGAGACTCATACTCCTACCGGAGCTCAGCGAGTAGTCCAGCCTCAGACTCATCATGCTGCTGCCAATCGCGTTGAACACGCATCCCCACCATTGCGTCGATCAGCTCGCGCTGACGAGTCTCGCCAAATCACCACCGTCATCAGGAGACCTCTGGTGAGATTCCAGGCCCATGTCACTTTGGGGACCGCACTACGGGAGTGGTCTCTAAGACTCTCCTCCATCATCGTGCCTCTCACGCCCCCTCTGCTACCTAAGGGCCTCTGGATACGACCGAGTGTATAGACCGGTCGCAGACGCCATCGGGGGGAACACCCCTCTCTCAGATGACATTATGAATGCCCCATGTGAGAAATTCAAGATGCCTCACGTGGAGAAGTACAAATGTGAGGGAGACCCCTCCGAGCATGTTCAGAATTACTACGACGTAATGAACATGCTCCAAGCTTCGAAAGCAGTTATCTGTCGATGCTTCCCTATCACTCTTTCAAAGAGTGCCAAACTCTAGTGGAATGCTCTTGAGAAGAAGTCCATCAGTACTTTCCAATAGTTCAGTCGGAAGTTCATCCACCACTTCTTGGCTGACACTAAGCAGAAGCTCCTCCCTCATGTGTTGTTTCAGATGAGGCAGGGGCCCAGTGAAAGCCTCCGAGCCTACTTCAAAAGATTCCAGGCGAAGAGGTTGGAGGTCAACGACCCAGGGAGTGTAGTCGCCATGTCCGCACTCATTACCGGCCTGCAGAGCAATGAGTTGGCCGACTCGCTTGCCAAGAAGCCAGTCACTAACTATGAGCAGTTAATGGCCAAGGCACACGGGTATATGGATATGGAGGATGCCCATGCCTACAAGGTGTCGACCATGGCCACGACCTCCGTAGCCATAGTTTCAGCAACACCAGCTATCCCAACCACCCCGTCGACTTCAGCGATAGCACCGATGGTGGCACCGACACTAGAGTCGGCCAGAGGACCCCTTGCAAAACAGGAGTGGCCGAGAGACCTCCTGAGAGTTGACTCTCGTCCTAATCGGTCCAAGGGACCGACAGAGGGATCAGTTGCCAAGACCAGCCCTCACAGTCCTTAATACCTCCCTCGCATCAGCTCTCACTATGGTTCAGAAGGAGGGTCACCTTAAAGAGCCTGCTCCTAAGATGACGTCAAATCCTAAGAATTACAGCATGAGGTAGTTTTACTGTTACCACAAGGATCACGACCATCTCACCAATGACTGTCGTATCCTTAAGAGGGATATTGAGGACCTAATTGAGAGGGGGTACCTAAAGAACCTCGTCTCTCGACGGGATCGAAGGGAAGCTGACCCAGCCAAACAAGACAGGAGATCCCACTCGCGGTCACCTCGTCCTCGGCCGCGCCAAGACAGTCGACCTCAGTAGCCTAGCCACAAGGGGGTTATCAACATGATTAGTGGCGGTCTCACTGTTAGGGGTTCGTCCAACAACGACCGGAAGAGATATGCTAAGAGGGCGTTGCGGGTCAACCAAGATCACAAGAGGACGAAGACAGAGGAGCCCATATCTTTTAGGGATACCGATCTGCAAGGCGTTGAGACACCTCATGATGATCCTATCGTCATAACCGCAGCAATTGATGGCTATCAAGTGAAGCGAATCATGATCGACACAGAGAGTTTAGTGGACATCCTGTATGTCGATGCCTTCAACCAGATGGGTATTGACAAATCTCGCATGCTCTCCTGTAGAGGACCCCTCATTGGATTCACCGACCACTTTCTTTTACCGGAAGGGATGATCACACTCCCCTTAACAATGGGAGAGTACCCTAGGCAAGCCACCGTCCAAGTCTAGTTCCTAGTAATGGATCTCAAGTCGGCCCACAATGTCATTCTAAGCCAAACTTCCCTCCATCTCTTGCGAGTCATCCCTTCAACTTAGCACCAGATGGTCAAGCTCCCGACTCCTAATAGGGTTGGAGTCGCCAGGAGCAATCAGCGAGAGGTCAGGTCCTGCTACCTGCACTCGACCAAGGGTAAGGACGCGCAAGACGCCATGTCCCTTGAGACTACCTCCAGTTGGAGAAAAGAACGGAGCAGTAGAGGACAACACCGGTGGAAGTGCTTCAGGAGATACCCATTGACCGAGAAGGATTGAAGACGGTCAGGATTGGGTCTAATCTAGTCCAGCCCTTGCGAGGAGCCTTGACTGAGTTCCTGCAGGCAAACACTGATGTGTTCACCTGGGGACCCGAAGACATGTCAGGGGTTCCCCCCGAAGTGATATTCCATGAGCTGGCTGTCGACAGGCATACTAAGCATGTTCGACAAAAGAAGAGACACTTCGGCCAGAACGCCAGAAGGCAGTGGCCGAAGAAGTCAAGCGACTTCTTAGAGCTGGCTTCATCTGGGAAGTCCAGTACCCGGAATGGCTAGGCAATGTAGTGTTGGTGAAGAAAGCGATGAACAAATGGAGGATGTGCGTGGACTTCACATGCCTCAACAAAGCTTGTCCCAAAGATAGTCATTCTCTGCCTCGAATCGATCAGCTTGTCGATGAGAGTGCATGGTATGAACTGCTCAACTTTATGGACGCCTTCTCCAACTACAACCAGATCTTCATTGTAGAGCATGATCAGGAGAAAACATCCTTCATTACTGATTTGGGCACTTACTATTACAAGATGATGTTGTTTGGTTTGAAGAACGCTGGAGCTACATATTAGAGACTTGTCAACAAGGTCTTCAAGCACCAGATCGGCCGCAATCTGGAAGCTTACGTGGACGACTTGCTGGTAAAGTAGAAGCAAACGTCGGCCCACATATCAGACCTGGACGAGACATTTTCCACTCTCCGGCGTTACCGAATAAAGTTCAATCCTGCTAAGTGTGTCTTTAGAGTGCAATCGGGGAAGTTCTTGGGGTTTATAATCACCCAGAGAGACATAGAGATCAACCCCGAGAAGATAGTAGCTATAGAGCGACTGCTCGAGCCACGCACATTGAAGGATATCTAGAAATTAAATGGGAAGATAGCGGCTCTGGGTCGATTCCTCTCCAAATCTGCAAAGAAGAACCTCCCATTCTTCAAGACACTAAGGGGAAGCAAGAACTTAAAAGAGAGCATGACGTGGACGGCTGAATGCAGTGCAGCCTTTCAGGACCTCAAGGCATACTTGAGTACTAAGCCATTGCTAAGACAGCCTATAGGAGGAGAGACATTGTATTTATACATGGCCGTCTCCTCCGAAGCAGTCAGCTCTGTCCTTGTTCGGGAAGAGGAGAATATTCAGAAGCCTGTCTACTATGTGAGTCGGATCCTCAAAGCGGGCGAACTCTACTACCCTCTTATAGAGAAGGCTATCTTTGCCCTCATCATCACTGCAAGGAGACTATGTTCCTACTTTCAGGCCCATGCCATTATTGTGCGGACGAGTCTACCTTTGAAGAAAGCACCAGGTAGCCCTACAACATTTGGGAGGATGGTCACCTGGGCAGTTGAACTCAGTGAACATGATGTCAAGTTCAAACCCAGGACGACAATTAAAGCTCAAGATTGAATCAACTTCGCCGAGTGATGAACCAGTTTCTCCCTTGCCGACAATTCAGCTAGCAGAGCCAGCACCTCTTGTAGTCCAAACAACTGCTCCACAGATTTGTCGCATCCTAGAGCATGATTCCTCTGAATATACCTCATGGTGGTTATTGAAGGTGGATGAGTCCTCTGGAGAAGCCGACAGCGGAGCAGAAGTCATCCTGCAAAGCCCAGACGGGTCGACGCACGAGCACTCCATCTCCTTTGGCTTCTCAGCCTCAAACAATGAAGCCGAGTATGAAGTACTTCTTGCTGGCCTTCGAGCGGCACAGACGTTGAAGGCAGAACGCCTCTACATTCTAGCCGACTCGCAGTTGGTCATCCATCAAGTCAATGGATGATATGCAGCTAAAGATTCGAGGATGGTCTTGTATCTTAAAGCTGCTAAGGAGCTTCTGACCAGCTTCCTGGAGTTCAAGATAGCCCAAGTCCACCGCGCTCTCAACACTCAGGCGGACGCCCTCTCCAAGCTAGGGTCGACAAGCTTAAGGACCAGCTCGGGGCCTGTTTACACCGATACCCTCGAGCGACCCAGTATCTTCAGGTCGTATGAGTCCATTCTGCACACAGATGCACCTGTGGTGCCTTGTTGGTTGGATCCTATTATCCTCTACCTGACTCAGGGCACTTTGCCTAAAGATCCTGCTGAAGCCAAGCGTCCACAGAGGAATTCTCACCATTATCTCATGATCGACGAACAGCTTCATCGGATGTCTTACTTTGGCAGAGGTATAGGACCCTATATGCGGTGTCTTTGGCCACCAAAGGTCAACTATGTGCTCAAGGAGATTCATGATGGCACATGTGGAAATCATCCAGGGGCCCGAACCCTCACGCACAAAGTCATCCGCCAAGGGTACTATCGACCAACTATCTTAGCTGTGTCGAGGCGAATCGTCTCTCATTGCCAAAAGTGCCAGCTCTTTTCGTCCATTCCTCGAGCAACGGTGGCCGAGCTAACTTCCAATTGAGTCCTATATCATTCGTTCAATGTGGGCTGGATCTGTTAGGTCCTCTTCCCTAGCTTCGGGACAGAAGAAGTTCCTTATCGTGGCGATTGACTACTTCACCAAATGGATCAAAGCCGAACCACTGGCTAAGATTAGTGAGAGTAATGTCACAAGTTTTGTGTGGAAATCCATTATTTACCGTTTTGGTGTGCCCCGGTCCTTAGTGACTGACAATGGCACCTAATTCTATAGCGGAGGCTTCCGCAACTTTTGGGAGGAATACAACATTCACCTCAAGTTCTTTTTTGTCGCCCATCTTAAATCTAACGGACTCATAGAGGCTGCCAACAAATGCATCCTCTAGGCGTTGAAGAAGAAGATGGACGCTGCAGTAGGAAATTGGGTTGAAGAGTTACCTAGTATCCTCTGGTCATACCGCATGACCCACAAGAACTCAACCGGGAGACTCCATTCAAGCTAGCTTATGACGCTGAAGCAGTCACTCCCGTCGAAGTAGGTATGCCGACCATACGACTAAAACACTTCGATGAGGACATAAACTCAAAAGGGCTTCGAGTCGGTCTCGACCTCCTAGACGAGACCCGAGAGAAAGCGCTCCGGACCTAGGTCACCAATCAGCAACGAATCGCCCGCTATTACAACTGCAAGTTCCGACCAAGGAGATTCAATGCTGGTGATCTCGTCCTCCGTAAAGCTGCTTTCGATAAAGACACTAGGAGAGGCAAGCTAGCTCCCAACTGGGAAGGTCCATACACAGTCCTAGAAGAGCTGCGACCACGCACCTATCGGCTAAGGGCCCCAGACGGGAGAATCCTCCAACATCCCTGGAATATTAAGCACATGCAGCGTTATTTTAAATAATTTCGTTGTGTTATTTTTAATAATTTTGTAAATTTCATTTAGTGTCAATAAAATTATTATTGAAATTAACTCAATTCCTATTTCGCACTCTATAGTGCACAATCTATGCAGGAATTTTAAGCCCTTGGTGCCTTATTAGGAATAAACCCAAGACATTCACCATATAGTCTACTCCCACAATCACCTTACGACCATCATGGCTATATTGAAGCCCCAAGCTTCTACGTAAGTCCTGGGCACTCAACCTTTGGGTTGTCATTTTACCGATTTGCCATCAGGGCGGCCCTCCGTAAGGCGAAAGACCTAGTCAACTTCAGTAAGTTCTAGGCATTCAACCTCGGTTGAATTACAAGCCCTTGGTGCCTTTTCAGGAATAAACCCAAGGCATTCACCATATAGTCGAATCCCACAATCACCTCTCGACCATTATGGTTATATTGAAGCCCCAGGCATCTTCGTAAGTCCTGGGCACTCAACCTCCGAGCTGTCACTTTACCTAATGGCCCTCACGGCAGCCCTCCGTAGGGCGAAAGACCTAGTCAACTTCTGCAAATCCTAGGCACAAACTTAGGGTCGTTATTAAAGAGTTAGTCGACTTCAGTAAGTCCTAGGCACAACCTCCAGGTTGTCCAAGCCCCAGGCATCTACGTAAGTCCTAGGCACCCAACCTCCGGGTTGTTATTCTGCCAAAAAGCCTTTGGTGCCATCATGGGTAAACCCAAGGCATGAAGTTCAATTAATTCGGACATTTTGACAAAAGACTTAGACACTTCAACTTGCCAGTCCTCGTCAACAAAAGACCCGTATATCTCGCCCACAAGCGGCGTAAGATGAGCCAGTCATCTCGACCCTTCAACATTTGGTTCGACACAACGCGACCGACTCACAACAATTAACAGTTTGGTTCTCTCAATCAACTATCAAAGTAACAAGCTATCAAAGCAAAAGTAGGGAATAAATGAAAGCATACTCCAGTATGAAAGCAAAATTGATCTTTATTCCAACAAAGTTTATTACCAGCTTTATTACAATATCCATGTCTATTTACAACAAGGCATGTCGATATTAAAAAAAAAAAGATATGCACAAGCCATTAGATCTCTCGGCTAGATTCGGGAGTCGGGCTTGGGAGGTCCTCGGCGAGGGAAACAAAGTCAACAGGGCCTTCGGCGACAACAACAACAGAGGAAGATGGAGGGTCTTCTTCAAGATCATCCCCTGACTCATCGTCATCACCATCGTCTAACGCCAAATTTAACCCTCCTCCACACACATCGATCTCTTTTAGGAGGTCAAGGCAGTAAAAGACGCAGGGGGGTAGTGGCAGTCTGGCACGAGACGAGAGCTAGGGGGAGCAACGAGGCTAGATAATCGACACCGGCCTTGCAAGCAAATGCTACCTCAGTATTACCTAAGGGGCCATGACGCCAGTCGTCAATAATCTTCTTCCTTCCTATGCTAAGTGAGCAAGCCGACCCTCCATGTCCTTGACAATCATCAGGGATGAATGATAGGTCGATCGCTCCTCCTCGAGGTCCTACCTCATCTGCTCGACCGAGAGATGGCTCGATTGAGCGTCCTCCTCGGCCGCCACCTTCAGGCGCCTCTCGGACTCGACCTCCCCGGCCAAAGCAGTCAGTCGGTCGTCCCACTCGGATAGCCCCTGCTACAGACGACCGACCTCTTCCTTCAACCGGGTCACCTCTCTTTGGAGCACCTCGATAGAACCCATCTGCTTGGAGCACTAGATTCTGTACCCCTTCATGAGCCTTTCCTTTTCATCCAGCTCCCGGCGCCAAGTGGCCTCCCTGCTGTTCAGCTTGGCCTCCGAAGCAACGATTCTCTTTTCTACCTCTTCCTTGGCTAACCTCTCTTGTGCCTGTTAGACCCTATTGCCACTAGGAAAGAACCCTAGGGGGGTGTGAATAGGGTTTATGCTAATCTAATCCGATTTAAATACCAATTAAAACTTATTAACACATATATTCTTACAAGATATATATACAATTAATTATGAGCAAGAATATACAATATGAACAAATGGCTATATCCTAGCAATAAGATATACTATGACATATATGCAAGGATATACAAAACACTCAAGGGTAAACAAACTAAACTAGATAGTTGGTTATATAAACAAGGAGCAATATACAAAGGCGATATAAGATATGAACATAAAAAAATAAGTACGCCAATGCAATCACAAACAAACGATATGTTCACAAGGTTCGGTCCCCACGACCTGCGTCCCCGCTCCTCACCTCGAGGAGATCTCCACTATCACACTGGGTTTTCTACGCTTACCTGAAAAACGTTTACACCTCACAATACGTAGCTAATCGAAAACTTTATAATCCACACTCGCAATGTAACTACACTAACTACCACCTCAAGTGTTGGTCTCTAGCCCATATCTCCCTCAAGTGTTAGGAATTATAACCTCTCTCTAGGCATTACCACCTACCCTACTTCTCTTGGGATGACCCCGCCTCTCACCACACACTCCTCTTGGTGTACTAGTGTATTACAAAGTGATCCTCACAATTAAGCACAATAACAACAAATGATTTGTTCTCTATAATGAACGAGAACTCAATTAGGCATACCTTAATGTTACTATCTCTCACAACCCCAAATATATTATGAATGCAAATACAATAAGCTCAAGTGGGTGTGTGTAACAATGAGATTAATTAAATCTAAACTCAATATAAAAATAGCTTTAATAAGATGATAATCAAACAAATAGATATAAAGATAGAAAAGAGTTTAGGGAAACTTCTTAATGGATCAAGAGATAGAGGGAGAATAGTTGGATGCTCAAACTCTAATAGATGATCTCCTCAAGCTTTTGTAGAATTGATTTCACAAACTCAAACCCTTAATTGCTTAAAAGCTTTTTAAACACACTTAAACAAATTTTAAACCCTTGTTTAAAACTCTTTAAACTTGTTTAAAACATTTGCTTGGATATATATAGGACTGAGGTATATGGGGGTATATATAGGAAACCCCAAAGCCAAGAGAAAGCCAAGAAAAGGATAAAAAAGTCCTTAAAAAACACAACCAGGAAACTAGCCGTTATGTGCAACGGCTACTGCAGCGGTCGACCGCAGAGCCACGTCCGGTCGATCGCACTGTTCACAGTAAAAAAAAAGTTTCTAAAAATTTGACGGTCGACCGCAGAGCCACTAGCGGTCGACCGGCACTGTAGCAAAACGTGCACAGCCAGTTTCCATATTTTGACAGTTCTGGAATTTTGCGTATCTAACTTTGTAAAATCAATTACAAATAGTAAATCAACTCTAAAAATCATGAAATTTTGAGGGAATGTTCTAGACATGTATATGAACATGTTAGAGAAAGAATTTCTGAAAACTCACTTCCCAGTTGAGAGAAATAAATGTTTGAACATAGATAAATAATTTCTAAAAAGCTGCTGAATACTCGTTTTTGTAAATTCAATTGAAAATAACAAAACAACTCCAAAATTAGTAAAACTTGAGGAAATGTTTGTATATATGAATATAAACATGTAAAAACAAAGAAATTTTTTAAATTACATTTCCTAATTGTGAAAACTCATGTATTTTGCAAGTATGTCCAAAACATAAAAAGTTAATATACATAAAATTTGATGTTTTGATATAAACACAACTTTGAAACATTTTCAAACGTTCTTATAGACTTAATAAAAGATGTATATCGTGATTGTTAAGTCTATAAACAAGAATATAATATTTTGACGAGGATACACATGTTTTGTAATATATCCAAAACCATAACTTGTGTATACATATATATATATGACTATATATATATATATATAT
>BQKN01065943.1:474632-497023 GCA_022839385.1 Asparagus kiusianus | reverse complement strand
AAACTTGAAAACCAAAATATGTATGTATATATATAACTATATATATACATAGAAACCAAATACGTGTGTGTATATATGATTGAGCTTAAAGTACCAACACACATAATATAAATCTAAACTAATGTTACCCAAGCTTGATCTTGATCTTCAATAAGCTTGACTTGGTAAACTCGCGGATGAAGCTAAAACTTGGATCTTCAATTTGAATTGCATAGGCTTCACTCCACAATTCCGCCAACCTCCATTGGATTTGATCGTTGAAGCACAATCCATCCAACCTCCAATATGTTGTTTGTCTATAATTGATACAAAAATACAAACACTAGACAAACAATATTAGAAGTAAATTATTTGTAAATCATCATCAAAACAAGAAGGCCAACAGGCCAACTCCGCATACTACCCATGCGCAGACTCATGCATGTACGCTAGCCGGTCGTACAGCTCCTACCCCAGCAAAGCCCCTCGGACCAAGTAAGCTTTGAGGGCCAAATGCATGCCAATGCTTGGCATCTCCCTTAAGACCCTCTTGTCCTTCGGGAGGGAGAACTGGCGTATAGCGGCAATCGGGGTAGTTAAGGACCCCATGATCGAAGCCTCCACGTCGAGAGGCACCTCCGAGAAAAACCTGTCGCCCTCGGGAAATTCATCCCTAGGCAAGCATGGGGCCAACGACTGTCCTACCAGCATAGCCCTGGCCTTCTCCCAAGATCGGGGAGTAAGCTCTCGAGTCCCATGGCGGAATGGCCAGAAGCTTCTTTGCACCTCGCCGACTTCATCGGCCCCAGATTCTCGCAAAGGTGTTGTTTGCTCTTCAGCACCTCCGAATGTCTCGACAGGCTCCTTGCCTAGCCTGCGGGACAGCTTGGTCACAAAACTTAGCCTGACTGTCTCTTCGACAGGGGCCCCAACTTCTGTAGCTTTGACAGTTAGGGTCATCCACTCTACCCTAAGAGGGAATAAGTCGTCAATGACGACAACCTGATTTGACTGAGCAGCATCAACAGTTAACTGCTGCTCTTTAGCCGACCGTTGTTCCTTAGCCGAGTCGACTTGGACCTGCCCCGTTGACCTGCTGGGGCCTTGTGTTAGACCCTAGAGGGGGGTGATTAGGATCTTATGCTAATCTAATCCGATTTTATGCCAATTAAAACTAATTAATAAATTATCCTAGCAAGTATGAAATATAACATGATATGTGAGCTAGGATAAGTAATATGAACAATGAGATATATCCTATATGATAAAAATATATGCAATGATATATAAACTAACACAATGGTGATATAATCAAACTACAAATGTGATAGGGCAAAATATACAAGAGTAAAGGCAATTAACGATATAAGATAAATGCATAAGCAAATGCGTCAATAACAAACTCAAACACACTCAAATGATTACGGAGTTCGGACCTTCTGTCCTACGTCTCCGCTCCCCACTCCCGGGGAGAAATCCACTATCACAACTGGGTTTTCTACGTTCACCCGAATAACGTTTACACCTCACAATGTCGGTTTTCAACGCTCACCGATCAACGTAACACTCACACTCACAATGTCGTTTTTCAACGCTCACCGATCAACGTTCACTCCTCACACTCGGTTTTCTAGCTCACCGATAACTTTACAATCTCACAATGTAACAAACAATAAATTTGTTCTGTACAATAGATGAGAACACAATGAAAGCTCACACTCAATTGTTACAACTCTCACCAACCCAAATATACTATGTATGAAAATACGATAAGCTCATGTGGGTGTGTGTAACAATGAGAATAAATAAAACTTAACGCAATAAGAACTAGCAATAAGATTGATATAAAATACAATAGTAAAAATGCTAGGAAATAGAGTTAAGGAAACTTCTCTATAAACACAAAGAGAGGATGATGAAATATTAAAGATGAACTCTTCAACAACTGATGTAAGCTCCTCTTTGTAAAACCCCAAACTTAAAACAAACTAACCAAGCTTAAACCCTTATTAAACTTTTGTTTTAAAAACTTCTTGGTTGGATGTGAAGGATGAGAGCAAGGGGGTATTTATAGCCTCTCAAAATTTCAGCCAAAAACCCAAAGAAAAAGACCAAAAAGCCCACGAATCAAAAATCTGATTCTGTACAAAAATAGCCGTTGGAGTGAACGACGGTCGACCGTGAAAATCTCGCGGTCGACCGCGAGCCACTTTTGAAGCTAAGAATTTTCCAGAGACTTTGGCGGTCGACCGTGGGAAAATTCTAGCTGACGGTCGACCGTGACGGTCGATTGCGAAAGTTGCTGATGGCCCTGCAGGGAAAAACAAAGGCGCGGTCGACCGTGGCGGTCGACCGTAAACTGACATATGAAATACAGGTTCGAAAGTTGATTTTTTGATTTTAAAACCCTGTTTAAAAATATCAAATAAATCCAAAAAAATATAAAACTTTAGGAAATGATTGTAAACATGATAATACACATGCTACAAAAACTGGTTTACAAAAAGAACCACCCAAATGAGAAATATCATCATTTTACAAAATAGTTCAAAATATGAAAATGTGAACATATGAGCTTTGACATTTTAGCTTAACCATGTTTTGACACAATACAAAATGATTTTGTAGACTTAATAAAAGATGTATATAATGATTGTTAAGTCTATAAACTGAGAATACAATATTTTCACAAATACAATAGAAAATGAAACATATGAGTATGTACATGAAAATATATTTGTTTCATATCTAAGTAGTTAAACCAAATCATAATAATAAATATGAAATATGTAATTTCATATTTATAAACATGAAAACCAAAACTTGTGTTGTATATATATATGACTATATATATAAAAACCAAATATGTGTGTGTGTATGATATTGAGCTTAACGTACTAACACACATAATATAAAACCTAAACTAAATTACCCAAGCTATCTTAATCTTTAATAAGCTTGACTTGGTAAACTTGCGGATGAAGCTTGAACTTAGATCTTCAACTTGAATTGTATGGCTTCACTCCACAATTCCGTCAACATCTATTTGATATGATCGTGAATACTCGATTCCATCCATCCTCCAACATATTGTTTGTCTACAATAAATAACAAAATACAAACACTAGACATACAATATTAGATATAAATTGTTTGTTAAATCATCATCAAAACAAGAAGGCCAACACCTTGGTCCTTCTTGGTCTTCACCTTCTTTGGGCTCACTCTCTGCCTCGCCAGTTAGGCGGCGACCTTGGCCACTTTGGACCTCAAGACGACCGTCTCCTCAGGGGCGAGCTCTCCCCTCCCAACCTCTTCTGGGGCCGTGAAGCTGAATTTGACTTCTCCCCCCTCGAATTCCTCTTATTGCTTTTTTCTAGGGGGAGAACCAGCAGACTGTCCCTCACCTTGTCGATCGTGGAGGAGAAGATCATGGACACGTTTGACACTCGGAGAGATGTCGCCTTGAAGAGATTGTTCCACTCTCGGGACTCGGCATAGGAACGGATCTTCTCCAGTTGCCACCTCTTCTCAGGTACAAGGATGTAGGGCACTAACGCGTCCTTTGTCACTTTAGGCCAATTGGGGCAAGAGAGAATGTCGTCGGCCCCGAAGACCCATACGAACCGCTCTTTCCAGTCTCTGTTGGGCTCTGGAGCATTCGTGACAAGCTTAAAACTTCCACTGTAGTGGAAGAAGTAGTGCGGGTCCCTCCTCGTCGACTTGACACCGATTAGATGCCCAAGCAGTCGTATCGTCAGTAAGACACCGACCCGATAGCAAATGACAACAAAGCCCAGCATAACCCCAATGACGTTTGGGGTAAATTGAGAGGGAAAAACCCCAGAGGAATGCATGCATCCCTAATAAAGGGATGGAGCGGGAGCCGTAGACCATACTCAATATGAGCAAGGTACAGCGGCGCTCGGTTCTCCCCATGGCTCGATACACTGGCTCGTCCCTGTTTGGTGCCACCAGTGTGAAGGCCCTGGGGATGTCATAGAGGTCATAATATTACTCAAGCTTCCCAATGCAGACCTTCGAGTGAATAGGCCGAAGAAGAGCGATCCTCTCCTCATTCCAGCCGGCGATGGAAGTCTGAGAATCCATTTGGAAGATTTTGATTGTAAAGAGACTTGGTAAGATTGAAAAAAGATAAATGTCAAAGATTTTAGGGCAAGAGTTCGTAAAGAATTCTTCTTTGCCCCAATAGGCTATTTATAGTATTTCAGAGGGACACATGGATTAATCTGGATGGTTGTCACGTTTTGAAATGAACAGGCGAGATTCACCTCGAAATCTCAAACGGTTCGCTCGAAACTCGAAGCGCCGATCCTTTTTACTCTGCACCTCTTCGCTCGAAAATCGAAGCGACGCCATAACTCTCTGACATCTGACAACATCATCACATCGTTTCCAACAGTGACGTTTCACCTGCCAAATAAAGGCCTCTAGAAGCTCACTAAACGACACTTGTTCGACTAGTAGTCGACCAGTTCTTAGTCGACCCTCGACAGCCGACAAGATTTCGTAGAGCATCTTTTCTAGATGCTCGTCTGAAAAAGCTCAGACACCGACTAACAGAGCAGTCGACCAGAATTGGTTCATTACTTAGAAAAAAAACTAATGCATCAAAAGTGATAGCTCAAAGTCAAGACGTATCCTCTTCAACAAAAGATGAGTTCTCTTGAGTCAGCAGTTTAGGTTTATAAGTCTATATTGAAGCCAAGTCATTCAGCAGACACACTGAAATTGTGCGACATAGAAGCAATTTCAAAGTCAAAAATATTTCTTTATTCATCTGTAAGGGATATTTACAAGATACAGAGTATACATTCATACTATACAAAAGCCAAGAGGCAAGAAGGTCCTAGGAGGCTAAGAGAAGTCCATTCCAGCTCCTAGAGTCGTAGGTGGGGATCCTTTCAGTGCAGTCGGCAGAGGAGTCGAGCAGTCTCCCCTTCGTCCGAGTCTCCCCCTTCATCGCCTAGATCGAGTCCTCCCCTAAGCGCTTCCACCTCTACCAACTCATTCACACAATTGGCCACGATGGGATGGTAGTAGAAGTGATCAGGTGGGTTCCTCATCTCGGCTGGGAGTTGCGCCGACAGATAATCGTACCCGGCCTTGCAAGCTATTGCCACTTTGGTCTTTCTAGTTAAGCTTTGGCGATATTCATTGATGATCTCCTGGCGATAAGCCTCGGACTTGAGGTGGACGACCTCCCCTTGAAGTTTGGTGAGCTCTGTCTGCTTCTCGGTCAATTGACGTTGCGCATGCATCGCCACCAGCTTCTCCATCTCGACCTACGCCGTAGCATGGTCCCTCTCCTGAAGAGCCTCACCAAGTACCTCGGCCTTCCTTCGGCTCTCCTCCAGCTCTTGCCTAAGCTTCTCAACCTCGGAGGCTTCTTGGGCTGGCCTCTTAGCAGCCCGCTCTGAGTCAATCCTTCTGCTAGCCCTCAGGGATTCGACCTCTCCTTGGAGTTTGAGATATGAGGTACAGATGTGCTCCATCCGGCCGAATATCTCTTGCTCCAGCAGAGCACCTCAGACCAGATAGCTCCGAAGGCTCAAATGGAGACCATCATTGGGGACCTCCTTTAAGTACTCGTCAACTCAAGGAAGGTAAAATTGCTCAAGTACCCTCGATTGGTTCACGCGAGAGCCGAGGACAGTCTCCCTGACATCAAGATGATGAGCATCTTCAAAATGGTGCTCAGGGTTGGGCTCCCGCACATATCAACGGTCATCCCTTGAAGTCCCAATGAGGTATGTCCTCATCTTCTCTCAATCTTCTTCGCCGATTTTATCAGCGCGATGGGAGAAGGGAAACTCCAGCCCTGAGGAAGGCTTAGGTTCATCCTCAGTCAGCTCTTTCCGCGGTGGGACAACTCACTGCGATGAGCTGATGACTCCGCTTCGCCAACACCAGCTCTAGTCTCGGCTCCCTCTCATTGAGGAGCCCCGGCCGGTTTGCTCGGAGAAGAATCATCTAGATGGATGACCTCTACCTCCATCCTCTCTACTGCCGCTTGTACCTCCTGTTCCTCATCTTCCCCTCTCGGCCGCCTCCTCCGCCTATGGACGAGGGTAGGGCTTCCTCCTCCTCGGCCGCCTTAACCTTCGTTGGAGGAATGTCCCGATGAAGACGCTTCGTAGGCCTGGTAGACTCCTCCTCCTGCGGAACAGCCAAAGAAACAGTAGGCGCTGGCGCCGCTTCCGACCCCCCTATAATGAGGGCTGAAGCTCTATCACGATCCTGGTTGGTAACCAGCATGACTGACACGCCAGCAACTCGCAAGACTGACTTGTCGAGAAGATGGTCGACTCGACGAGAGCCAGCGTACGACTTGATCAAGTCAAGAGCCACCCTCTCATTCGCAGACAGCTCACCTCCTGCGAGTGCCTCCCTCCTTATCTCGGGCCAGTCAGAGCAGCCCAACTCTAGGTCATCCCCAACGACCCAAACGAACCTCTCTTTCCAATCCTTGTGCAAGTCAGGGAGTCCGGTAAGGAGCCTGAACTTCCGCACCATCTGAAAGTGGAAGTGGGGCTCATTCTGGTTCACTTTCACCACCACCAACCAGCTCAAGACCCGCATGGAGGACCTTATCCCTATCCAATGGCAGATTACAACGAACCCCACCAAGATAGCGATGGTGTTCGACTTCATCTGCGTCGGTAATACCCCTAGCTCCGTAAATACTTGATTGAGAAAGGGGTGCAGAGGCAACCAAAGGCCAAATTCCAGATGCCTTAAGTAGAGTGGACCTCTCTCCGACCATGATCAAATATGGCAAATATGGCCTTTGACCTCGTCGTAGACAGTATCCTATACTCCTTAGGGACATCAAACCTCTTGTAGATTGTCTTCTTCTGGGCCAAAGTCACCTTGGAGTGAATCCTCGCCAAACGAGCTCGACGATCAACATGATCAGATGTCATTGGTGGTTGCAGAGGTGATTGCCGGAAGAGATGATCAGAGAAGACTTTTTGAGTTCTTAAGAGAATTTGAAAAGATAGCAATCACCACCCTTATGGCCCTATTCCTATATATAGGCAGATGGCTTTACAACTGCCAGAATTCGAGCCGTTGGATCCAATTTTGTCCAACGACCATGATTAATTCTAAGAAGCCGAAGCGTCCTCTCTGAGATCGAAGCACAGCCCACTCACCTCGAGTAGCCAGCAATCTGCCAAGAAAAGTGGAGGTATGACAGTAAAGAGGATGTATAATGATGTTAGCCACGTCGCTTCTGAAGTAACTTTTCAGTTCTCATTCGAAGCACCCATGTCCGTCCAAAATAATCTTTTATTGTATTTCACTCGGACCCGGCTAAAGCCGACTCTAAGCGAAAGAGGCCAACTGTTTTGGTGTTCCCATTCACTCGAGTGTAACTCAGTGCCAAACAACAGACAAGTGTACTTCTGCATGCTACGCCCCAATCAACTTGGCGGCCAGAGACTAGTAAGGATGACAACCCAGCCGACTTGTCAAGTCGACATCCCTTCATGTCGACTAGAAAGGCGAAACTTGTCGCCCCCTTTTGTCGAAGATGACTCACCATGAGTCCACTCGATCATTTGTCAGACGACTCAAAAAGCGTTACTTCTTAGTGAAGCTAAAGGACAACCTCTTCCTCGAGCCTATACTCACTGGCAACGTATCAACATCGTATTTAATGCATGTCATGTGCATCATGCACCTAGTCTTGATAGCCTTGATGAGTCATCGAACCACGTGGGGCACACCCATGTCACCACCCACTTCTCATTTAATGCTGAAGTGATCATTCCCCCAATCACTAGCCGACACCTGTAAAGCAAGTGCTGACACAGCCGCTTGCCCACACTTCGCCACCGTCTCTTAGTGCTCGATCGAAGTGCCAATCTACCCTTATACCCTAGGTATAAATACATATACTATTCTGTCTTTACGGGGGATCGAAGATCTGAACCCCTAGATACTAATTTTCGGATTCTGATCTAAATTCTCTAAAATTACAAATCATACTCACACACACAAGAACTCTCACAGTTTTTATTTACTTCACTCAAGTTCATCAGCTAACTTGATCGTCGGAGGTACAACGGAGAAACCAAGCCCCGTCCTCTCACGAATTTTTACACGTGCAGATTTTTCAGATTCTCAACTCAAGAATCAAACATAAAGTTGGGGAAGAAAGTGGTCTCTCATCAATCCTCAACAAACTCATCCAAACACGGATACATATTGACTGTGTCATCACTAGTACATCAACAAAAATCATGGAAAAAAGATAAGTCTACTACAAAGTTTCTACAATTTTGGCACTACAAGAAATAAAAGAGTGAGGTCTTTTCTTAAAAGCTATAAAATAAATAAATGATGAGTTACCATGGCCCACTTTCTTGAAAGTTATAAAAATAAATAAATGATGAATTATCATGGCCTTGCTCTTATTTTTTGTAGTGCCAATGTAGTAGGAAAAGAATAGTATACTTATCGCCACTCTAAAATTATGGAGTTCTGCAGTCTATGGAGTTCTGCAGTTATATTCGTGATTCGGATTGCCATGCAAGATAGATGGATTGAACGTGATCCGTGAAAATTGCACTAATTTTAGTCAAATTGTAACATCATTCGACTAAGTAGATAAGCTACTTGGAGGATATTATCCTTTGTGCAAATGTTCTGAGAATATCCATTTCAAGAAGGGAAAAAGATAGGGGCACACCTCCAACCATATCCCAAACCACACCCCCTTTCTCATATGCTACAGTGCACCGGGCCCCACATGGGATTTTAAAATTTTAAAATCTTATGTGGGGCCCGATGTACTGTAGCATATGAGAGAGGATGTGTGGTTTGAGATGTGGTTGGGGTGTGCCCCTAGCGCCACCCGAAAGTAAACGAGATTTTGAGTACGAGTTTTTCATAATCTGTTACTTATGCACCAAAATCAAAGTGAGATCAGCAAAAGGTGTTTTGGGCCCACTGGTTGGTGACCAAGTTATAGGATGTTTTTGCTCTTGCCAATCACTCAAATAACTCAGAATCACTTTTATAAAATCTAAGTGGAAATTCGGAAGTCTAGTTCCCCTCTTAAGAGGAAGGAAAACACTAGAGAAGAAAAGGCTTTAAAAGTCAAGATTGGGGGAGCTTTTATAATCACTCGTTTTACTTAGGAGAAATTTTCATTTTCTAACTATTTTTAAATTTATTTAGCATTTTCAACCAACTTTGCACTTATTTATTATTTCGATCTAGTTTCAACCACTTATTTATTATTTTTGACCCAGTTTCAATCACTTGGTTAAAACTGGGTCGAAAATAATAAATAAGTACAAAAAACCATACGAGATTGAGAATCCCGTATAAATTAGCAGAAAATTAAACTATATGGGATTCTCAATCCCATGTATTTTAGAACTCTACTAAATTATACGGGATTGAGAATCCATTGTAGTTTATAACATATAAACTATAAAATTCACAATCTCGTGTAGTTGGTTCAACGAGTAACATCTTAAGAGTTAAATTATGAGTTGAAAGCTATTGTTTGAATCTTAGATGGTTTTTTATGTATAAAGTTTTGAATCGATAAATTTAAAAATAAAATTAATATCAGCCATCATGAGATTCAAACTCAAGATTATTAAATTTATTGAACTCTTGACTCTTTTGGGCTTAGCTGCTTAGCCAATTACACAAGATTGTGAATCCATTGTAGTTTCTATGTTATAAACTATAAGGGATTGAAAATCTCGTATAGCTTACTTTTTTGCTAAACTACACGAGATTCTCAATCCCGTATAGTTCATAAAACTTATTTATCGATTTCGACTTAGTTTCAGCTAGTTGACTAAAACTGGGTCGAAATTGCAATTAAGTACAAAGTAGGCTGAAAACGCTAAATAAAATTTAAGGAAGGTCAAAAATAAAAATTTGTCCTTTTATTTATGGATGCTTTAAAATGTTTTTTCCCCTAACTTGTGACATACGTGCAAATGATCACCATTTTGGCGGTCATGCTTATTTTGCTTTGCTATCTAGCTTTTATTATCTTTTTCCGCCGTGTTTCAATGGTATAGGAGGACAGTGCTCAAGTCGTGACAGGTTCTAGTTTTTAGGAGTGGACTGGACTAAAAATTGAGCTAAATATTAATCCATGTCAATTAATTTAAAACTAAGATGCATAAACAATAGTAAGAGAATTAAGTCCTCTTTAGTCTGCCAAATATGGAAGAAATTATGTATAGTACTGTAGATTGAGTTAACCCCTCATAACGTGCTAAACACGAAAAATAGAAGGAGGGCTTGTAAACCCCTCTAGAGGGGTTAAAGGCAGTCAGCCTCTCAAAATAAGAGGTTCACAATTCACCTATTTAGACGGATTAAGAGATAACTCCTCTATTTATAAAGAAATTGGTCATAATCGTTTTTATTCTTAAACACTAAAAATGACTATAATTATTAAAATAAACTAACCTAACTCGATTAACAAATTTAACCCTTTTGGTTAATGAATACGCTAGCCATATTAATTATTCTCCCTAATCACACTTCCTTAAACCATTGCCAAACAATGCATGAAGACCAACAGCTGGACCAATAAGATGATGTACATTTGTTCAATGAAGCCAACGTCAAAAACATCATCAGCCAAATTTTAACGTCTGATTAAAGCCGCATATGAATATTTGGGAGAATTTTCCGATGTTTGATTAACATGAATAGGATATTTAAACGTCAAAATAAGAATAGAGTACATAAGTGATAAGTTATGTAAATTATAAGGGAAAATGTGTGTAGGCCCCAAAAGCGGAAACTTGATTTGACCAGACCCCTTTATTCTGTCCCATGTGATTCAGTCCCAAATAAACACTGTATTTGTGTCCAGACCCCAAAATAGCGGACCCCGAGAAAAGCCCAGCAGAAGTTACAAATTCATCTTTTGATTTGATTGAGCTCGGTAACTGCGCCCCGTCCCTATTTATTCCTAATTTCTGCATTATTAATCACATCTTTATCTCTTCACTTCTCTTTTCTCTCTCACTTCCGCCATGACCACTAAAAATGAAGCTAGCAAGCCCTCAACTCTCCCATCTTCTTCTGCCACCCCCGCCTAATCCCCTTTCCAAGAGATTCATGAAATCGCATCCCCCTTCTTCTGCCGAGATCCCAAGCGTTGGAACCCCCAGAACCCAAGGACAGGTCATTATCCCCATCGACAATGGTGAGCTCGCTGAGGAGGCTGTTGTTGAGAACTCAATCCCGATCGATGAGGTTCTTCGAGGATCGTCCCACGTCGTGGACAGCCCTAAGGTTGCTGCCCAAGCTCCCCCTCCTGCTGCCGCTGGCATCAATGCTGGGTCCCCACTTGAGAATAGCAACGATTCAAGTGAGATGGTCAATGAGCCCCCTGAGTTCAAGTCAAATATATCATTGTTGATGCATTAAAAACCCCACCCAACTCCTTCTTCTTCTTCTTCCTTTTCTTCTTATTTATGCCATTTCCCGATGAAATGAAACGATGGAGAAGGAAAACTGGAGAAGGAAAAACTGGTAATTCCAAGAAGACATAGAAAGATGCCACCTTTGTCAGTGAATGCTGATCGAGATGAGGCTCATCAAGAGAGTAGTAGCAGTTCTAGTAATTTCTGTGTAATTTATGAGTTGATATTGTACGGGGGCGAACATGGTCCACGAACTATGTTAGTTCTAACGTGTTCGTGTTAGTTCTAACTCATGCTGAGTTAGTTCTAACTCAGATCGTGTTAGTTCTAACTCATGATGTGTTAGTTCTAACTCAGACCGTGTTAGTTCTAACTCAGTTCGTGTTAGTTCTAATTCATATTGTGTTAGTTCTAACTCATTTCGTGTTAGTTCTAACCCAGTTCGTGTTAGTTCTATAGATACATGTCAAATTGTCTTAATCTTTATTTCTCTTAATCTTTTACTCGGAGAGGAGTATTATTTTATTATTAAATATTATTGTTACATAATGGTCTTCACATTGGAGGTGAAAAATGAGTGGAGTGTTCTGTTTTTAGCTAGTTTGCTTTTATGTGTGCATGTGCACGTGTGTATGAATGCGTATGTACCTGTGATAAGTGCCTGAAGGGGGCGTAATAGAGGGGTCTATGTATGAGAGTATATTGTAGCTTGTATTAGAGTGATGTAAATGATAAATGCCTTAAGGGAGCGTGTTGGAGTGATCTATGTAAGAGAAGATATTGTAGCATGTGCTAGTGTGTTGAATTTTGATGAGCACCAAGACACAAACGGGTCCATCAAATTGAACTGGGTTTTGAGGCAGGTAACATAAAGGGCAAGGCAAAAGAAGAGTGCAGAGCCCGAGACAATGGCAGTGAAGGCAGTGATGAGATGCGAAACAGAAGATAAGAGGTAAAACATGAGTAATAGGCTGCAAGAACTTGCAAGGGGGATCATTTTAATTCTAACTTGGTTTATGTTAGTTCTAACACGAAATGTGTTAGTTCTAACTCGGTTCATGTTTATTCCAACACGAGTTGTGTTAGTTCTAGCTGTGCATTAGAACTAAACACGATCTGTGATAGTTCTAACACATAGTTCGTGTGTTAGAACTGAGTTAGAACTAACACAAATTATTTGTCCTTTAAAATAATACATGAATTAGTTCTAATACATGAAAATTAGTTATCATACATGAAATAATACATGAATTAGTTCTAATACACAAACTGAAGTATTTTTTGAGTTTACTTAACCATTGTTTTCATCATTGTGATTTTACACGGTGGCGGACGAGCTAAACGGTGCCGCCAGAGCCCAACTAGAACTAACATGAAAGAGAACTAACTAGAACTAACGTGAAACTGCATATTAGACCTAACATAGAACTGGAAATAGAACTAACACGAAGTTTAATAGAAGTAACACGATCTCAACTAGAACTAGCACGAATCAAATTATAACTAACATAGATATGAAATTAGATCTAACATGAACCGTTTTTAGAACTAAGACGAACCATTTTTAGAACTAACACGAAATCGAATAGAACTAACACGATCTCAACTAGAACTAGCACGAATTGAATTAGACCTAACATAGATGCTAGAACTAACATAGCCACTAGAATCAACACTTACACTAGAACTAACGCTAGATGGAGTTTGAACTAACACGATGACAGCTAGAACTAACAATAACTTAGCTAGAACTAACATGGCCACTAGAACCGATAATTACACTAGAACTATCGCTAGATGAAGATAGAATTAACACGAGAACAACTAGAACTAACACCATAACAGCTAGAACTAACAACAACTCAGTTAGAACTAACATAGCCACTAGAACCAATACTTACACAATAACTAAGACTAGATGGAGCTAGAACTAACACGAGAACGGCTAGAACTAACACCATAGCCACTAGAATCAACACTTACACTAGAACTAATGCTAGATGGAGTTAGAACTAACACGAGGACAACTAGAACTAACACCACAACAGCCAGAACTAACAATAACTATGCTAGAACTAACATGGTGACTAGAACCGATAATTACACATTAATTAAGTTAGAACTAATATGAATTAGAACTAGAACTAATATGAAGTGAGTTAGAACTAACATGAATTAAGTTAGAACCAACATAAAATGAGTTAGAACTAACAAAAAACTAAGAGCCGAAGGCCCAATCAAAGATCTTTAAATATATATTGTAGCTGCAGGGTTTTGAACTCCGAACCTTCTCTCCAAATTCTAAGCTTTACCACTAGACCAAGTAGCCTAAAGTATTAATGTTAGTTTTACTTAAAGTTAGCTTTAACATGAATTAGAACTAACATGAAATAAGTTAGAACTAACATGAAATAAGTTAGAAATAACATGAGTTATTTTTCGTGATAGTTTTAAAAAGGGCGAGAAATTTTTCTCTATTTTTCAGTCAGCTCGCATTAATGGGACGCGATTTTCCATGTTTTGGGGGACCAGGCGTCTAGGGAAGATAAGTGGAGGGGCAATTTCGGATTTTTTTTTTTCAAAATACAATTTCTTTTTTTTTTTGTACTGCTAACGTGGATGAGCCTTGAAATATTAAATGATACTTTTTAGGGCTGAATCACATGAGCCAAAATACAACGGGTCTGGTCACATGAAGTCCTTACTTTTAGAGCCTCGACACATTTTTCCCAAATTATAAAGGTATTTAAATGCTATTTAGCCAATATGTATACACGTATGTTAAACATATGTCACGTAAGTTTTGTGAGTTCAAGTGATTGCGCACGAATTTCGGAGGTAGAAAGGTCAACGCAAAGCTTCTGAGGGTTTAAAACATATAGGAAATCGAGCAAAAAATAAAGAAATTTTCCTTATTAAAGCAATTTATGCATGTAAACGGAATGACTGATTTCTGTGCAAAAGCGAGTTAGTAGTAGGTTGAAAAGTAAACAAATAATTGTTTTGTTCGGTTATATTTTCATTTTGTTCGGTTATATTTTCATTCAGTAGTCTATTTAACAGTAAAATAAATAGTTTTTAAGGGAAAATGCTTCCAGCCCCCAAAACCGAAGAAAACGTGCTCTCCCCCAGATAACGTGCCCCCCTCCCTCCCAATGCCCCCAAAAATAAAGATTTTGTTCTCTGAGCCTCAAAACACAAAACCTAAGAGATTAAAATATGTGAAGAGTATAATACCCTTCTCTCTCTCTCTCTCTCTCTCTCTCTCTCTCTCTCTCTCTCTCTCTTTATCATGATGTACTGAGATGATAGTTGAAATGATTGATGTGGATTATTTTATTATTTTTATTGTTGATGAGGGGAACTGACTGTTTGTATTGGGAGATTTTTAAAATTATGGGTTAATTGTTAAGGTTACAGGTCAATTGTTAAGGTTATGGATCCCTTCTCTCTCTCTCTCTCTATCATGATGTTACTGTGATGATGATAAAATGATTGAAGGGGATTATTATTTTATTATTATTTTTTATTATTTTTGTTGTTGATGAGGAAACTAATTGTTTTTGTTTGTATTGGGAGATTGTTAAGGTTACGGGTTGATTGTTAATGTTACGGGTTACTTGCTAATGTTACAGGTCAGTTGTTAAGGTTATGGATCAGTTGTTAAGGTTACGAGTCAGTTGTTAAGGTTATGGGTCGGTTGTTAAGGTTATGGGTTAGTTATGAATGTTACACGTTGGGATATATATGTATATATATTTTGAGTGGAATGAATACTTTGGGTCACTTGGTCTAGTGGTAAAGTTTGGGAGTTTGGACAAAAGGTTAGGGGTTCAAACCCCTACAACCATAATATTTTTAGAATATTTGTTGTTAAGGATAATGGTTGATTGTGAAGGTTACGGATTGGTTGTTAATGTTACATGTTTGTTGTTAAGGTTACGAGTTTGTTGTTAAGGATATGCGTTGGTTGTGAATGTTTCGGTTTGGTTGTGAAGTTAACTTACACAACAAACCCGTAACGTTCCTTAACAACAAACCCGTAACCTTAACAACCAATCCGTAACCTTAACAACCAACCCGTAACCTTCACAACCAACCCATTACGGGTTTTGGTTGTGAAGTTAACATACATAACAAAACCACAACCTTAACAACAAACCCGCAACCTTCACAACCAACCCGTTACGGGTGTTTAGAATATTCGTTTGTTAAGGATAATGGTTGGTTGTAAAGGTTACAGGTTGGTTGTGAATGTTACAGGTTGGTAAAGGTTATGAGTTTGTTGTGTAGGTTAACTTCACAACCAAAACGTAGCATTCACAACCAACGCATATCCTTAACAACAAACCCGTGACCTTAACAACAAACACGTAACCTTAACAACCAACCCGTAACCTTCACAATCAACCATTATCCTTAACAATGAATATTCTAAAAATATTATGGTTATAGGGGTTTGAACCCCTAACCTTTTGTCCAAACTCTCAAACTTTACCACTAGGCCAAGTGACCCAAAGTATTCATTCCACTCCAAAAATATATACATATATATCCCAACGTGTAACATTCACAACCAACCCTTAACCTTAACAACCGACCCATAACCTTAACAACCGACTCGTAACCTTAACAACTGATCCATAACCTTAACAACTGACCTGTAACATTAGCAATTAACCCGTAACCTTAACAATTAATCCGTAACCTTAATAATCTCCCAATACAAACAAAAATAATTAGTTTCATCATCAACAATAAAAATAATAAAAAATGAAAACAATAAAATAATAATCCCCTTCAATCATTTCAACATCATCATAGTAACATCATAATAAAGAGAGAGAGAGAGAGAGAGAGAGAGAGAGAGAGAGAGAGAGAGAGAGAGAATGGATCTATAACCTTAACAATTGACCTGTAACATTAACAATTAACTCGTAACCTTAACAATTAACTCATAACCTTAACAATTAACCCGTAACTTTAACAATCTCCCAATACAAGCAGTTAGTTCCCCTCATCAACAATGAAAATAATAAAAAACAAAAACAATAAAATAATCCCAATCAATTATTTCAACTATCATCTCAGTACATCATGATAAAAAGAGAGAGAGAGAGAGAGAGAGAGAAGGGTATTATGATCTTTATATATTTTAATCTCTTGGGTTTTATATTTTGGGGCTCAGAGAACAAAATCTTTATTTTTGGGGGAAAAGCACCCGTTGACAAAGTCTTAGGGGAGCACGTTTTCTTGGGTTTTGGGAGCTGGAAGCATTTTCCCTAGTTTTTAATATAAGGTTCATATATATGGGTACCCTTATTATTATGGCATTGCCTATTCCAAAATGGTGCAATTGATTATGGATTGATATGCGTTTATTTCTGTTGGATAAGATATGTGTTTATTTGTATTTGCGATTTATCTCCCCGGAGTCTATCTTCGCGGATCGATGTCGATCTTGGTCATAAAGGACCTCATACGTTAATGGACTCGCCTCCATACTGTAAATATCTACACATATGATAATAAGAGCGTTTGTATTATGACGTATGCTAAATTAAAAGTAGAATAAAATTACAGATTTCATAAATAAGCATTGAATAATAAATGAAGTAGAATAAGTTTAAAAATAAAATAAATTATACCAATTAATTGCTATCTATTTGGATTGGTGGGACAATGAGATCTATTATGCCCGGTTGTTTGTAATATCCACGCCTTTTTTTAGAGCTCCTTCCCGCCCTTCATCCATTGTACCTTTTATGCGTACTGATCACGGACGTCTGGCTTGTTTCTTATATTCAGTCTTATATTCAGGAGGTAACACATGCGACCCGTTATAGGATGGACAATAATGATTATCTATAATGTGATGAAAACACTACTTGTATGAATCTCTATAGTAGCTTGATTGATACCACTCAGAAGCGTATGTGTAATATGAAGTATTTGCCCCCCCCCCAAATTGCGTGGACGTAACCGCTATAACATGTGAACATGGTAATTTTTGCAATTTTGGTATGTTACAAGTGCATGAGCATTGTGTCCCTCGTAAATTGACGGTGTAATTATGACCGTGATTGTTTGTAACCTGCCATTCATCTACAGCAAATCTAACAATCTTCATTGATCTCGCCTGCTTGACACAAGCTCCTACAATCTCTTCATTTTTTGGTGCCAACAACGAGTCCCATTGTGCCCCCATTTCTCGCCGCTTGACAAAATAGTGATTGAGTCTATAAACTGTCCTCGAAACCAACACCTGTATGGACATTGATCGAGCCCCCTTAAGTAGCCATTTGAAGCTTTCAGAACAATTAGTTATCATCATGCGAAACCGATTCCCTCTATCTTTACTTAGTGCCCATCGGTCGACGTAATCACTCCCCAAACTACTCTCAATCCAGTCATGTGTAGTTAGAGATAGTTCCTTGATTTGATCCTGTATCTGATCATACACACATGTTTCGGGTGCACAACCCGCTTGCCAAAGAAGGTAAATGTATCTGACTAAAGCTCTTTTTAAAATTAGCTCTAATGTGTCGTAAGCAATAGCGGTGATTGTGATGAGAGCCAAATCTTCTGTACAATACTTTTGGAATACTTTTCATCCTATCAGATATAAAAGTAATTTTCTTAGGAGACAACACATTAAAAATATATAATTGAATGCAAGAAAAAACCACTCCCAATTTTCACTGTTCTCGACCTCCACAACTACGAAGGCTAAAGAAAATAAGCCACCATCTATATCTACTCCTGTAGCAACAAGCAATACACCCTTATATTTGCTATATAAGTGTGTGTCATCAACGCTAAGAATCGGCCGACAAAATTTAAATCACTCGATCGAAGGACCAAATACCCAAAATATAGAGGTGAATTTATGAACTCCTAGATTGATCTCTTTGGTTATGAGTTTATATTCAGATCTAGGATTGCTTCTTTTGATCGCATCAAGATATTGATGCAGTATCGCGTAAGACTTCTCCTAATCTCTAAATATTTTTGTCATCATAATTCTCCTTGCATTCCACGCTTTCCTATACGATATTTCAATGAACTTCGTATGTAGCACTCTATCAGTTATATTACCGGGCCTTAGTTCAAGCTGTATCTTTAATTTTGGCATAATCAATCGCGCTATGTAAGAGGCAGAAGCACCACTATGATCTTGCTCTAACATTAGATTGTTACATGTGTGAACACCACATTATTCTGTGATCCTAAAATACCCACTATGTTTCTTTCCGGCAAATACATATAACTTCCAAGGACATGCGTAATCAGCTTCATTTCCCTCGGCCCGACATTTCCTTTGTGTATTCATAAAATAAATTGCTTCATAACTTGTGTGATTGATTTTAACTTGCTTGAATTTGACCAACTTTTTGATTGAGTAATCACGAATAGCATCAACCAATTGGTCCTTAATTAGTCTCGAATAAATCACCAACCCTGAAAGGGAAGTCATCATCTCCTCTATGAGTTAAACTTTGACCAATGCGCATATCTTGTACCGTGAAAGAACAAATTTATTCATCATCTTCAACCTTGTCAGGGAGGGGGAGGGGGGGGGTGGTTCTTCGTACTCAACACATTCATTATTAACATAAGCCTCATCGGGCCAATCCGGATTCTCTTTAATATCTTCACTCACAAATTACATGCTATCAATTGGTGCACTATCCTGATCTTCACCTTCAGAGGCGTTGCTTCTTTCATCCTCTTCAACTGTTGCCCCTCTTAACGGCCTCATATTTCCATACAGGGCTTCATTGTTCATGACATTTGATATTCCACCGAATGAAGGTGTACCATTGTGATATTGAAATTGAGTCTGCTCCATTTCACTTGAAGAAGAAAAAACCCATCAGACTCCCAAATCTAACATGCGTGAGAATTCTCTTGAAGGGTTGAATATCTGGCACGAACTATATGGCAACTTTTCAATAAACAATTCTACCGTTTGTTGCGACTTGTTCAAATTAAACATAATGCTCATATGATGATCGTTTTGAGATCTCAACTGCGGACATTCTATCAAAAGTTATAGGCCAATTGCATATTATTCTTAGTTGGTACTCTCGTGGGTCAATTGCCGTAACTCGGTGTAATTCATTAACCAAGTCACAGTAACTATATGATTCTGAGATCATTAACGGTGTCGTTACCCCTCCGACGTACATTGACATATTATTCATTACATAATTAATTTTCCCACCATAAGAGCAAGCAATAAAAATCATATTGCTCAACCTATTCAATAGAAGATTATATCAATTATATGTAAAAAATTTAAATAATATTATCAGGGCATCGAATAAGAGAGGAAAGCCATATATGCAAATAATCTCATATAATTTTGACCAAACACCTAGTCCCCAAATTAAAAATCGTAAACCCTAGAATTGAGTATTCTATGTCCTAAAAGTTTAATTTCAGCAATAACAATCATCATACCAAACATTCGAACCACCTAGAGAGAAAATCCGAGAAATTTGTTTTTGAGATAAAACCCTAGATTTCTTCATGTTAAAAGAGGAGAGAAGGAAGAGAAATGACCTAGAGATCTTGAATAAACTTTTGATTCGAATTTCGGCAACAAAAATGGGGTGAAAATTGAGATCTGATCTTGTAGTGCAAGAGAACGATGGAAGAGGAGAAGAGGGAGGCGGCTGGGAGAGATGAGTTTGGGGGAGAAAGGTTTTGGATGACTTATATAGGGGGGCGAGACCCAGAATAAGTAGTTGGGGTTGGCAACTCCGACTACTTTGAGACTTAGCCAATTCCCAACTTCCCTACTTGCACGAGTCTCTGCTAAATGGTTGGGATTGAGAACCCTGACCATTTTGGAATAGACAATGTTAAAATGGTCGGGGTTCCCAACTCCGACCATTTTTGCATTGACTAAATTAGTCGGGGTTTCGGACCCCAACTAAATTGGCTTCTAAATAGCATGCGACCTCCTAAATAGTCAGGGTTGCCAACCCCGACTATTTAGAAACGTGATTAAAAAAAATCGACCCACTTTCTCACCACGATGCTGACGTGACGCGAAATTGGGTCGTTTTTTTGTAAATAACTTTGAATAGGGTTGATTTTGAAGAATAAATTATAGAATGAGTTTAAATAGAAAATTTCTTCAACAACAAAAACATTAACTTTTTAAATTCCCTCTTCCTCTTCCATCTCCCACGACATCACGATCTTCTCACCGCCCCTTTCCCTCCTTTATACCTTTTATGCATTTGTCTACATTCTCTCTTTATTCCACTCCAAATATTATTTCATTCCTCCAAAGCAAACGGGGATCGATCCCTTCTCTATTTGTCTCACTCAGCCAACGAGTAAGCTTCATCATCCTCTAAATAGATCTCGGATTTTTCTAGGGTTTCGATAATTCATAACACCTTCTTTTTTTTAGGGTTTTCTACTTTCCCCTTTTTTCTTTTTTTTAATGCGATTTTGTCCGAGGTTTATGATGTAGCGTCTGTTTCACGCTATGATATCGTTGCAACTATATCTGTGCTATTGTATTGAATTGTTGCCAGCACCTTTTTTAATTTGAAAATTTTAGCAATTCTTTTTAATCTTTCTTAGCTGGAAATTTCATTGTTGTGGTTTTTGTGAGCAAAAAAAAATTCTTAAAAAAAAAGTGTATCTCGTATAAATTAGGAAATCTGGTGCTATGCATATTTTATTGAATTTTGAGCTATTAAATTCCAATTTTTTAGTGTCTGATTCCCCCTTTGAAGAAAAAAGCAACTTTTTTTTAGCAACTGGAGCATGCGTCATTGGATTTCATCTTGGAATCATTTTCCACAGTACCCTGTAAATATTGGTTTTTATTTGCATTTCAGGTCCTGCTGATTTTAAGTTTTGGTGCTTGTCATGGTGGCCAACGGTCTTTTTTAGGAAATTTACAATTATGAATTTTTTCAACAATGCGGAGCAGCTCTTATTTGCAAGCATTTCTCTGTCTTCCTGATTCCAGAGTTGGAACGACATGGCAAAACTTGCGACTCTTGGGCGCAGGTTAATTAATTATATATAAATTTTAATTTCATGATGGTCCCTATACTTTTGCTTTGGTTTTAACATTTCTGGTTCGATAATATTATGATTCGCAGTGGATTTCTTAGGCACTCAAATGGAAGTTTGAGACTTATTATAACGACGATCATTGGCATCGTGGTTGGCTTCTTCATTGGTATTTCTTTCCCTACAGTCAGCGTAACCAAGGTATAGCTTCTTAGCTTTCCAGTGCATAGTTTTATCTTACAATTTCCATATGAGCTTCTGGAATACTAGCTAATATGTGATATTTCATGTTGAGAATTGCAGCTCCACTTTCCTTCCAGCTTTATTTCGTACATAGAAGATAATAACTCTAGCCTTACAACCCAAGCTCTATTGAATCATGCTTGGACTTCTACAAATCAAAATAAAAACAAGTCGTTAAGTTCAGATATCACCAAGGTACATGTAACTCAACCTTTGTCTAGTACACAGCTATTCTGGTTGTTTTGTCCCCCTGTAATACTTACTATTTCTATTAAAAGGCTTGTGCTTTGTCATGCAACAGTATGATATATGCATAAAACTGCTATCGGTTTACTGATAAAATCCTAACTGAGTAGGCCCATCATTTGAAAAGACATCCTAGTAACACACAATTTTTAGCTATTAAATTGTGTTGCAGATAGGTAAGTTAATCCCTGACCATTGTATTTAAGGCCTGTTTGGTTCGTTTTCCATAAATAAAAGGAAAAGGAAAAGGGGAAAAATTGATTTCCATGCGTTTGTACAAAGTTTTTAGGGACAGGTTTTTTGGTAAGTGTCAAAAGTGGAGATTTCTGTTTTTTGAACTTTCCTTTTTTCAGTTTGGTTCGCTAGGGAACTCTCACTGAAAAATTGGAAACATGCATACTTTAAAGAAAACAATTATTATTATTATTATTTTGG